>SKCR01039044.1:0-48206 GCA_019454045.1 Zanthoxylum bungeanum | reverse complement strand
TATTTTAGTCTTTTCCGCGTCGCGACGCCAAGACCTTCAGAGTCGCGACGCCCAGCGTGCGCCGAATCTGCTAAAATGCGCCGGGTCCACAAATCAGAATCAGAGAAAAAGTTTTGACTTTGCTAACGTGCGCCGAGCCACATGTCACCATCACAACGGAGATGCTAAAATGCGCCTTGCCACGTGTCACATCCTACGGTGCCGACAGTCATCACCGCCACATGTGCCACGTGTCATCCTACGTGTCGCCACGTCATCCGGTCAACCGAGTCAACGATCCATGTGTCATGCCACATCATCAGCCACATCAGCAAGTCAACCGAGTCAACATGCCACGTCACCATCAGCCAATCACAGCGCGACACGTGTCGAAATCTTATTCGTCTGACGGCCGCCGCCCCACGTGTCGCCACGTCGCCTTCCACATCATCAGCGTGACGCAAGCAATGACGTCATGAACAGTGCCACGTCATCAATGACGTCAGCTTCATAATTGAGTTCCAGCCGCCATTACACGTGTCAACCTTATCCTCTTATCCGAATTGCTACGTGTCGCCTCCTCATCGTGCCACGTCGACAAAATCCAGCGTCGCGACGTTGAGGGCTTTGGCGTCGCGACGCTCGAACAGTAAAATTTTACCTATAAATAGAGCGCGAAATTTCAGATTTCAGTGTACCATTCTCTCTCTTCTAATCCGTGTAAAGCGAGAGTTTCTCTCTCTAGAATATTTTAGTTTTTAATTTTTTACTTTTGTAATTTAATTTTAATTACATTTTGTAATAATAGTAATTTACTTTCTTTACTTTTTACAGTTTTTACTATTCACTATGAGGAGGTAACTTTCCTATGCTAAGGTGAAAGGTAATTATTTTACTATTGCTATTTAGATTAATCTCCCTTAAAAATGATATATTTACTATTTAAAATACTGATTAATAAAGGATACCGCTATATTGGTCGGTTGGTAATTTAATTTAATCTGGTTTGAACCTGACTTAATAAAGGAAACCGCTATATTGGTCGGTTGGTAAATTTATTTTCTGTTGGTTTGAACCTGATTAATCAAGGATACCGCCAGATTGGTCGGTTGGTAAATTTATTTTGGTACCGCCTTTATGGCTGGATTATGGACAAATATTACCGCCTATATGGCTGGTTGGACTTAATTGGACTTAATCAGGATACCGCCAGATTGGTCGGTTGATTAAATAATTTCACAAGTTTATATATTATTTTATTGGGAGATATCTAAATTAGTAATAGTAAAAGTAATTCCTTTTACCTTAGAATTTCATTTTTATTGTATTTTTACTTTTCAGTATTTATTTTACCGCAATTACTTTTCAGCAGTTTATGTCTTTTATTTTCAAGTTTTTACCAGCCCTAGTTATGTGTCATAACTAAGTTAATATCTAGGGTTGTGATGAAATTCAATATCACGGGTTTATAAGGGTTAGATTATAATTGGATAATATAAAGATTTATTTATTGAGTCTTAATCTTAATGCTCTTTAATTAACTGGCCATTAATTAAATTGATTAGGTAAACTTAAAATGAACTAGACATAGGGATTTTAAGTTTAAGACCTTAGATTCAATAGCCCACGATCTTCCTTAAGGATAGATAACCCTTTCAATAGATTTCCTTACAGGATAGGAATATACCTGTCGGGCGGGGGTAGTCTTAATTGGAACTTAATCGTAATGAATCTAGGTAATTTGGTTGACATAGACATATGGTTCAATTAGATTATACTAGGTATTTGTAATTGACCATCGGGAGAGGCTTTTACATAAATTAGTGTTCCAGGTTAATAAATCAATATATTACCCAATTATAAAATAATCACTTCATCTTTTAATAATATTGGAATAAATCACAACCCTAGATAGTTTTAATATTGAATTTTCTTAAAATCTACCTTCAAACAATTTCATTTTATTGTCTTTAAATTTAGAATCGTCGCTATTTCAAATCAATTAAACAACCTGTTAGATACTAGTAATCATTTAACCTCATAAAATTAATAACTTAGGTATTAAGTCCTCGTGGGATCGATACTTTTTATACTACTTGAACGATACGTACGCTTGCGTTATACGTGTGTGTTTACGCCGGTCAAAGCGCCACTCATTTTCCCAGGTTGCGTCTGCTGCTGGCGCACCCAGCCATTTCACCAAGATTTCAGATTTTGGACGGTATTTCCCTTTGTTGATCACACGTCGATCTAAGACGACTTCAGGTTGTGGAAGGATGATTGAAGTATCTGAGACAGGGGGAAGTTGGGTAGAGGTAGGAGTGATTGACCCCAAATGCCTCCGTAACAAGCTGACATGAAATACATTGTGAATTTGAGAACAGGAGGCAACGCCAATTTATAAGCCATGGACCCCACCTTTTAATGACCTGATATAGTCCAAAGAAATGTGGTACGAGCTTCATGGAGCCCCGAAAAGCCACAGAAGTTTGTCTATAAGGTTGTAGTTTCAAATACACATAATCTCCCACAACAAATAAGACATCGCGCCGATGTTGGTCTGCTTGGCATTTCATCCGATTTTGAGCCTGCAGGAGGTTGCGTCGCAGCTCACGCAGAATGGTTTGTCGGTCACGCAGATACTCATCCACAGCTTGGACACGAGAAGTTCATGGTACATAGGCCAGTAGTCTTGGAGGTAGAATGCCGTAAACTGCTTCGAAGGGAGTCATCTTGGTAGAGGAATGAATGGATGTATTATAGCTAAACTCGGCCCAGGGAATCCATTCGAGCCATTTTCGTGGCTGATCACCAGCAAAACATCGTAAATATTGCTCCAAAGTTTGATTTACAACTTCGGTTTGTCCGTCGGACTGAGGGTGGTAACTAGAGCCCATACACAGCTTGGTTCCTTGCAGCTGAAACAATGTCTTCCAAAAGGAGCTGATGAATGCCTTGTCTCGATCACTAACAATCGATGTCGGAATACCATGTAGGCGAACCACGTTGGCGACAAATGCCTTGGCAATAGTTACAGCAGTAAAGGGGTGTTTCAAGGCTATGAAGTGAGCATATTTTGTTAGGCGATCGACAAAGACCATGATGGCAGTGTATCCATTAGAAGATGGTAACCCTTCAATAAAGTCCATGGAGACATCGGTCCATATTTCGTGAGGGATGGACAGTGGCTGAAGCAACCCCGCCGGCTTCATACAATCAGTTTTGAACCTCTGACAAACATCACATTGCTGCAAAAATTCCTTCACCATTCGGCGCATGCTGGGCCAAACAAAGCTAAGCTTGATTCGAGAGAGTGTCTTATGAAATCCAAAATGCCCACCAGTAGAAGATGAATGGCAGTCAGCAAGTACCGTTGGAATTAAGCTGGAGGTGGGGCTCAAATAAACTTTGTCTCCTTTGAACCATACTTTATCATGTTGAAGCAGTTTGTGGCCTGATTGAGAAGTGCTTTCCTTCAACAATTTTTTATAAAATGAGTCCTGTTGTATTTCTTTTTGTAGTATTGACCACCAATCTGCATGTGGCATAGAAAGTGATAAAAATTGGAATTCAACTACACGAGACAAGGAATCTGCACCTTGATTTTCAGGCCCACGTTTATATTCAATTTTGTAATCATAACCAAGTAGTTTTGGCAGCCAACGCATCTGTGTCGGTGTAGTAATTCGTTGCTCCAATAGGTACTTGAGACTTTTTTGGTCGGTACGGACATTGAATGGTTTCCCAAGCAGATATGGGCGCCACTTCTTGATTTCTTTGATGATGGCCAACATTTCCTTCTCGTAGGTGGATAATGCCAAGGCTGAACCCTTCAATGCTTCACTAAAATACGCCACTGGTTGATTTCGTTGGGTAAGAATTGCGCCAATTCCAAGTCCGCTAGCATCGCATTCAATCACAAATGGTTGAGAAAAATCAGGAAGGCATAGAGTGGGTGGGGAAGTCAGTGCCTCTTTCAATTGTTTGAAGGTCATCTCTGTTGCCTCATTCCAGTGAAATCCTTCCTTGCTCAAGAGGCGGGTCAAAGGGGACGCTATGCATCCAAAATTACGGATAAACTTCCGGTAATAGCCTGCTAATCCGAGGAACCCACGAACTCCTTTAGCTGTTGTTGGTGTTGGCCATTCCATGACAGCTTGGATCTTGGTTGGATCAACTGACACGCCTTGCTCCGAGATAATGTGACCCAAGTACTCAGCCTGTAAAACACCAAATCAACATTTCGACTCTTTGGCAAACAAACTGTTAGCAAATAGGATTTGGAGAATAATTTGTAGATGTGTGAGGTGGTCTTCCCATGATCTTGAATATATGAGAATGTCATAAAAAAAACCAAAATAAATTTTCGAAGGTAGGGACGAAAGAGATCGTTCATGAGACTTTGGAAGGTTGTCGGTGCGTTAGTGAGGCCAAATGGCATCACTATAAATTCATAATGGCCTTCGTGTGTCCGGAATGCTGTTTTAGGAATGTCAGCTTCATGCACTCGTATTTGATGATATCCAGATTGTAAGTCTAGTTTAGAGTAAAATTTGGCTCCATGGAGTTCATCTAATAGCTTCATGCCTTCGTGTGTCCGGAATGCTGTTTTAGGGGCGCGGCGAAGTACTGCCATAAAGGTGACCTTTTGGGGCTCTTGATCTCTCAAAGAGAGGACCTTTAGACCAACATACTAAGCCCATGCGCGTCACATCACACATACAAGAATAGAACCAATCACATCAACCAAGTATGCCCGATTGAACACATCTGACATCCAATCTGAACACACATCAACCGGCGCGGCAAAGCATCGTGGTAACGGGTTTTAACCCCTCCCCATAAGGGATCTTTCACTCCACTTACTAAGCCCATGCGCTTGATTGAACCATACATGAAAGATAAACTCAATAACATCAAACTAAGTATGCCCGATTGAACGGATCTCGCATCCAACCGAACACACATCAACCGGCGCGGCGAAGTAGTGTCACAAAGGTGGCCTTTTCGGCTCTTTGTCTCCCAAATGGAGGACCTTTGAACTAACTCACTAAGCCCATGCGCTTGGTTGAATCATGCATAACTAAACAACATATTGAATACAAGTAAAGAAAACTAAATAAACAAAAGCAACGCAATCAAAAGAGAGATGGTGCCGTTTACCCAAGCGGTACGTGGAGTTGTGGCCCGAGTACAGATCATTACCGTCCATTCGGAATCGGCTATGAAATTTATGTCCGGGTTTCCATCCGATATACCGCGAGAGTTGACACATCTCTCATTCATCCAATACCCACAACATACATCATACACACAACGAATGCCACAAATACAGAAAATATAATCAAAATAAATGACCAGAAAATAAAATGAGAATAAGTGTGAAAGATACCCTCAGGTCTAACCTTTTAAGCCGTCTCTCGGACTCGCGTTCCACGAAGATCGGAAGGGGGGTAAAGCTCCGTAACTTTTCTGGTCCACTGGTTCAACGTCCTAGCTCACTGCTTCGCTGTTTTGCTTACGGTTCGAACTCCGTTCTGCTCCTATTCGGTCTCTGTCTTGCTGCTCACTGCACGGACCACCTGTTTCAATGTTTTCAAAGAACTATTCCAAGTTTGTGTGGGTTCTTAGTGCAATTAAATGTGATTATTCTTAAGGTTATCAATGCAGTTTTTTAAGTTACTGTTTTTTTAAGGATTTGGGCTACTGTTTTAAGGTAATCTAGGAGGTTGTTTAGGCGTGTTTTAGGGTGTGGTTCTGTGGTGATTTTCGGTGGTGGAGGGCTGCTGTATAGGTGTTGTTTCGGCTATGGAGGGTGGTGGCTTGTGGTGGTTTCTTTGTTTTCTTTTTTTGTTTGCTTGTTTAGTCTTGGGTGTGTAGAGAGAGTCTAGAGAGATTTCGAGAGAGTTTGGGTGTGAAATCTATGTGTCAAGCTTGGGTGTGATTTGTGTTGTGTGAAGGAGAGGAATGGACTTGGTTAGGGGTTATTTATATAGAGAAAGGTTAGGGTTGACAAGGGAAGGGATTTTGTGCATTTAATTAGGATATGATTTAGTTTTAAACAAGGAAATCAAAGGATTGAGGGGGGGACAAAATATTTTACTTTAGGAAGTTGTAATATTTAATTTGTGTTGGTTTAGGAATACAAATATTTTATATTGGTAAATATCTTATTAGATTAGGAAGTCAAATATATGATTAGCTTTAATTGGTTATGATTGATTTTAATTTAGTATGATTATATTTTGATTTAGTATGTGATTTGTTTAATTTAGGCATGATTTTAGTTTAAGTTGGTAATTGTTTATTTTAATTGGTAAATGGTTTAAATGTTTTATTTTAATGTTTAATATTTAATTTAATATTTATTATTTAATTTGGGATGTGTTTTATGGGCTTTGGGGAGCTAAATGGGCTGGGCGTGAGGCTAGCAGCAAAACCAGAATTACCGACACCGTTCGAACGCATCCCTCGAACGCTACACGAACGTCCGCAATCTGCTTCCCGTTCGAACGAAGTAACGAACGCAGCACCAACGAAGACAGTGAGCTTGCTTATTCTGAATTTCCCCTTCCGATATCCGTTTCCCGCGGCTTCCGTGACTCAAAAGGTAGTTGTCTCCAAATAAGACTCCTCATCGGGTTTCACATGCGAAAATGCAATGCCTACAGGTGTAGGAGGTTCCTTTCACTGTGAAGTTCATGGTAAACTGCCTGTAATCCATCTCAATGGGTCCAAGAGTCTCAAGCCATTGTACTCCTAAGACCAGTTGGCACGCCGCAACCGGAAGAATGTAGTAGTCGGCTGTGACGGAATATCCTTGGATGGTGAGGGTGAGATTGCGACATTGTACGGTACATTCTATCTTTTCATGGTTAGCCACCATTACTTCAAATTTCCTATCCCGGATCACTGGTAACCCAAACTTAGAGACTATAGCCTGATCAATGAAGTTGTGTGTACTACCACCATCTATTGAAACCATAACATTCTTGTTTTTCAGTTTGCCCGTAACGCGAATGGTTTGTGGATGCTCGGTACCTGCAATTGCATGAAAAGAAATTTCTGGCATGACTTCATGATGTTCTTGTTCCGGGAGAGCGCCCTCGACATCCTCGATGGTTATATGAGATGAGTCCTCGATCATGAATAACTGTGGTCGTTCACAGCGATGGCCAGCAACGAACTTCTCGTCACAATAATAACATAATCCCTTCTCTCGTCGTTCACGTGCCTCTTGATTGGTGATTCGGTGAAATTTTATCGGTTGAGTACTCGAGATTTGGTTCATACGCTGGGTTGGTGGAGGTCCTAGCACACCAGCAGTGGGGTTGGGTGATGCATTTGGTGTCAAGGAGGTTGGTTGGAAACGAGTTTGGTCGGTTGGCTTCCTCTGCAGTTGGGTTCTTTCCTCGATCAGCCTAGCCACTCCTATTGTATCCGCGAAGGTTCGAGGTTGTTTAATTTTTACATCGATGCGAATTTCATCTCGAAGTCCTGCAATAAAACAACCGATGAGAAAATTTTTGGCAGGTCATCAACTCGGTGAGAAAGCTTTTCAAAAGCTTCTTGGTAAGCTGCTACGGTTGTGGTTTGTTTAAGGCGAGTTAGAGCTTCTGACAGATCTTCGTAGTCGGTGGACCAAATCGAAGTTGTACAGCCTTGGTGAACTCATCCCATGTGAGTGGTCCACGAAATTTTGTCAACCACCTTTGCCATTGTAAGGCGATGCCTTCTAAATGGAAGGAGGCCAGCTGAACTTGTTGGCCTGGTGTGATGTTCTTGAAATCAAAGTATTGTTTGCTTTGTAAATCCAACCAGTTGGGTCATCTCCGTCAAATTTTGGGAAGGACAACTTAAGGTGGTGATGAGGGTGGTCATTGATAGTGTTAGAACGAGCAGTATTTGGGTGTGAGGATTCATCACGTGCAAATGGGTTGGTTTCAGAAGGGCTAGGGTTTTGGCTATGGGAGGCTCGAAGAGTTTGCAGCTCGGTTAACACCGCTTGTAAGGCAGCGTTTACTTGATCGAAGCTTGACTCGTGTCGTGCTAAGATTTCATTGACATCGTTTCAGAATTATGCATTGGTTTTGCCGCGAGTGTCATGGTCGAAACCGTCTCTGATACCACTGATAAGAACATAAGTAAATAGAATAGGGAAAAAGACTTTGAAGAGAAGAAGAGAAGAGAAAGGCTACTGGTCAAATATAAAAACTGCATATCTTATTGAACTTTTTCAGGCTACATTTATAGCCATACAATGGAAATTAAATAACCATAATGTTGAAGAATACGAGAAGATTTAGAAACCACGGGAGAAGAAATAGCAACTACTAACTTATTCTAAACAAACAAAGACTAAGTCAAGAAATTAGGCCACGTAGCCACTCCTAACATGCTACTGTTGTACTACATGCTATTGTCGTGTGTGTGTCACATATGTATCCAAAGTGGCACGTATCATAAAAGTCCTCTTAATGTGGTTGCATAATTTAGATAATTTCTGTTGAAATAAACTCATAATGAAACACTAAGAATTTGGAGATTTTTTCAAATACTCATAAAATGTAGAAAGTCAATTCCTCACCATAATCCTTTTCCATCAAAATTTATTGATGTCGATTTTTTTGTTAATCTTAAGCAAATCGAATTAATAGTATTAAATCCAGACAAAACATAAGGGTAGGCAAAATCGATTTCGGTTTCGGTTCTGTGTGGAACCGGAATCTATCTAAAAAAATTCGATTCCTAACTAAATGGGACCGTAATCTACCCAATTAAATATGATATATACCCTATTAATCAGTTTTAATTCGATTCCGATCCGATTCTGATTTACCCTATTTATTTATTATTGTCAAACTTTGAATATACAATCATTTCACACACTTGAATATTACATAATATTCTTGGAAACTATCCACATACTATTTTTGACTCAATATATATTATTCTTGTAGGAAATATGTTTGAGTTTAAATTGGGTTATGAAATTGAGTTTTAATTGGGTTTTGAAGTTGGGTTATGAAATTAGGTTTAAATTGAGTTTTAAAACTAATTATGAAATTGGGTTTAAATTGTGCTTTAATTTGGGTTATGAAATTGAGTTTAAATTGAGTTTTAAAACTAGTTATGAAATTGGGTTATGAAATTGAGTTTCAATTCAGTTTTAAAATTGGTTATGAAATTATGTTTAAATTGAGTTTAAAATTGGTTTTGAAATTTGTTCTAAACTCAGTTCCCAAAATAGGTTTTGATCCGTTCCGATTTCATCCATGACAGAACTGGAGCCGAACCGTTTAAATTCGATTTTTTCATTTTGGAATCGGATTTATGGGTGTTCATAGGGTCGGATCAACCCGCGACCCGACCCGACTCGCGCGGGTTTAAAAAAATAAAAAAATTTCAACCCGACCCGACACTATAATATTTTTATTATTTTTCTAAAAAATTATTATTTTTTAAAGTTTTTACTATTATTTCATTTATTTATTACTTTTGTTGTATTAAAACTTTATATTATGATAATTTTCGGAACATAAAATAACTAATATTTATATTTCAAAATAAATAAATTATTAAAAAATATTATTTTTTTCGACCCAAACCCGATCGGATTTCACCTCTGCGTGACCCGACCCGATCAGGTCTCACAAAATTTTAAAAAATTCGACCCGATCCGACTCGTGAACACCCCTAACTGGATTGAAAAAATGGATGAATAAATTTGAGAAACTGATGAATAAATTTATATCATTAAATATTAAAAATCGAGAGTAATTTTTTCCTTCAAATAACAATCGGGAAAAAAAGTAAAATGAAAAAAAAAACACTAATCTCTTGCTCGTTTAAACTCTAAAACCCTGAACCCTCTCTCCGCTCTCAGACAATCCCAAAATGCAAAGACTCAATTCCTTTCCAAATCCCCACAACTTTGCTTTCAAATCCCTTTTCTCATTTTTCTCTTCTCTTTCGGAGGCCCCAAATTCAAATCCGTTCCTATTCAATTACTTAATTGAAAACCTAAATATTCCCAAATCACGAGCCCTTGTGATCTCAAACAAATTGTCTCCCATTAAATCCCTTGAAAGACCACGAACTGTACGTCAATTTTTCCACAATGCTGGATTCTCCGATACCCACATTCAATTGATTGTTTCTGCAAAGCCCGAAATTCTATTCTCTCATGTGGACAGAACCCTAAAACCAAAGATTGAATATTTTCAACATATGGGTCTTGTGGGTTCTGATTTGGGTAAGTTTATTTCCAAAAATCCAGCGATTTTATATGTTAGTTTAGAGAAAAAATTGATTCCATGTGTTGAAATTGTTAAGAAAATGTTAGTGGATGATACTAATAATGAAGATTTCGTTCGTGTTGTTAGTAGATGCATTTGGATTCTTACGAGGGACCCCGAGAAATCGGGGTTGTTAAGAAACATTGAATACTTGAAGAGTTGTGGTATTGTTGGCTCTCAGCTGTCAATGTTATTAGTGAGGAAACCTAGGCTATTTTGTTTGGAAGAATTTAAACTTAGAGAACTTGTTTCACGGGCTTTAGATATTGGATTTTCCACTTACTCGAGGATGTTTGTTTATGGATTGCATTCACTTAGCTGCTTGAGTGAGGAGACATTTGATAGAAAATTGGAATTTTTTAGGAGTTGTGGGTTCTCAAAAGAGGAGTTCCTAGCAATGATTAGGAGAGCACCTGGATTGCTTCGTTTGTCCGAGGAGAGGTTGAAGTCAGGATTTGATTTCTTTATGAAAAAGCTTCAATTTGAAAAGGCTGTGCTGGTTCGTAATCCGGTTTATTTAACGTTTAGTATTGAAAATCGTGTGATCCCTAGATACAGGGTTTTTCAAATTGTTACATCTAGGAGGTTGTTGAAGAAGGAATGTAGTTTTCCTTCAATGCTGTTTTTGAGTGAGAAGGATTTCTTGAAGAAGTTTGTGCTGAGGTTTGGAGATTATGCAGAGGAGTTGTTGCAGGCTTACAAAAACCAGAGCTTGTGTTCTTCTTAAATAAAAATATGTTCGCATTATCTTAATTAAAATTTTCCTCTACCAAATTTAAGTACCCTCCATTTTTTTCAATAAATTTAACAACCATCTAATTTTTACCTCCAACAAATTTAATTACTCTCCAATTTATCTTTTGAAGTATTCTTGGTTTTTTTTCAATTATATTATTTGTTATACAAATTATTCATCATTTTACTTGTTCAAAACTAATTAAATTTTATTCTTTTCTATTGATTTCCTCAATGGCTAACAATTTTATTCAATAAATTGAGATAAGTTAGGATTTTGTGTAGAAAATTTTGGATAATCGATTCGATACATTTTGATAAAATTCATTAAAAATGAGTTAAATTGACGGTGGTGTGTACTTCCAACTATTAGTAGTCAATTGTGAGTAATTCAATATTTGCTCAAACGAATACCCACTTATCTATATGAGCTTACATTGCTCATGGTACAATGGATTCGACTGAGAATATTTATTTTAAGAATAATTTATAATAGTAATACTATACAAATGTGGGACCACCCAGTGCCCGATATTATTACATGATTATTCTAAGATCGATGTCATTCTCAGTATATTTATATTAGGGGTGTTCATATGGTCGGGTCAACCCACGACCCGACCCGTACGAGTTTAAAAAAAATAATGATTTTTTCACCCGACCTGACCCGAAATTTACGGGTTGAGTAACATGTTTGATATTAAAACCCTACCCGACCCGATACTATAATATTTTTGTTATTTTTTTAAAAAATTATTATTTTTACTATTATTTCATTTGTTTATTATTTTTGTTGTATTGAAACTTTATATATATAATAATTTTCGGGACATAAAAAAATAAATATTTATATTTCGAAATAATTAATTCATCAATTTTTTTTATTCATAATAAAACATATGCCAATTGTGAACATTATGGTATAACTCAAACCAAAAAAAATTTAAAAATGATACCATTATGATATAACTCAATGTCAATTGTGATAAATTATCCCAATGATGATAGTATAATGCGACAATAGTTAAATAGATATTGTCGCACTAGAAACGATATTTGTTTATTCGAATATGTTATACATCTATTCTAGAGGAATTTTATCAAACAATTAATGAAAGCATGACAAAATAATAGCAAAACACTAAAACTGAACTAAATTTTCGAAGAACAACAACAAAATAACAAGCATTTCATGTCCGAAGTATATTAAAATACATTAAGAAAATTTACTTGTTTTTTCTAAAAATATTATTTGATTTTCTTGTCTTTTCTTACGATATGGTCAGTTTCAAGAGAAATGAGGGATAAAATTATTTTTAGAGAATTTTGGATTTGGTAACCGTGAGTGAAAATTGAGAGGTGAAATTATTTTGAGGATATTTCGATCTCTTTTTATTATTATTGATTAAAATAGATATAAAAATGGATAATTGAGCAAAGTGCCCTTAATTTTTTGTTTTTGGTTGTATCATTTGGAAAATTTCCGTTGAAATAAACTCATAAACTCATAATAAGCACTAAGAATTTGGAGATTTCTTCAAACACTCATAAAATATAGAAACTCAATTCAATTCCTCACCACAATCTTTTTTCCATCAAAATCTAGTGATGTCGATTTTTTTTTTGTTAGTCTTAATAGTGTACGGGCCAAATTTGGTCCAAGGGCAATTTCGACCTTTTACTTCAGGCCCAAGTTGCCATCACAAATTCACTCTATTAGGACGTCCGGATTTGGTGAATATTGGCCCAAAGATTCGCAGGCCCATACCCAGTACAAATCCAATGACCCACCATACGTTAACTCATGTAACGCTCAGATACATAAACACCACTCATGACCCAGCCGTTTCCAACCTTCAATCGGCGAACATAATTACCCTTCATAATAATGGTCATTACCAACACCAAACGGACGAGCAATCAAGCGCAATAAATACACACGCCTCCAGAGGGTGTATATATAAAGAGAAGAAGTCTACAAGGATGGAGACTCTCCGACCCATAGCTCAAGCAATATTCTCTCTATAGACCTCCTACCTACAGCCCACAAGGTAGCTCACAGGAATCAAGGTAATCTCTAATATTGCTCCTCCTTCAACAGTATTAATAGCTCACTTTCATCACTGACTTGAGCGTCGGAGTGCCCCCGGCACCCACCACACCGGTGGGTAGTCTACTTCCGCTCACTCTACCTTTGTTTTGCAGGATCGCTAGTGCCCTCAACCTATAAATTCTCGATTGTGGACCTCGGGCGAAAACCAGCATCCATAATTTGGCGCCCACCGTGGGGCCTTAGCGATTCATAGCAGACAAAGATCTCTCAGTCTACGGTTCCTAAAACACAGCCAATCATGGCTTCTAGCAGTGAGCAGACACCAAATTCTATGACTACGCATCTGATCATACTCCAAGAACGATTACGCGCCTTAGAAGAAGAAAGTCAAGTAATGCGAAGCTCCAATATAACCCTCCAGAAGAAACTGGAGCAAATCTCTTCAAACTCCCAACAACCTGATTCCCCAGACCATCTCATCAATCATACAATCCCCACAAACCTCCTGGGGGCATTCAACAATGTGGCAAGCGAAAATCCGCCATTAGACAACCATCTACCAAATCAAGAAAGAAGTCGACATATCTCCCGAACCGATGAAGCACGACAAGTTGCCTCCACCATGCGTAAGGAAATGAAAGAGTTCAAATATGCAATTCTCTCCAGCCTACCTAGTGTCAGGATACCAGTGAGAAAAAAACCGAGCTGACACAATCTCAGATACACCATTTTTGGAGACCATCACTTCCATTGAGCTACCAAGGAAGTTCAATCCTCCATATATGAAGATATATGATGGATCAACTGACCCAGACGACCATGTTGTCCATTACAAATACAAGATGTTATCAACGGGTCTGGCTTCTCATCAATGGGAACCTGGAATGTGCAGAGGATTTGGAGAAACATTAGATGGTCATGCCCTCACATGGTTTATCAATCTCCCATACAGATCCATCGAGTCTTACCAACAGCTAGCAGATAAATTTGTGGAGCATTTCGCAAGTTCTTGCAAGCTTGAGAAGACCACCAATGACCTTAATGCCATCCAACAACAGATAGGGGAGTCCTTGCGAAGCTATGTGGCTCGCTTCAATAAAGAGAGTATAACAATCTCATATCTCTATCAGCCTACTACAGTGGAAGCATTTAGAAATGGATGACTTTCAGAAAGTAAACTCTACAAAAAGCTCACTAAATTTCGATGCTACACTATGGATCAAGCCATGACTCGAGCCCACATCGAGATTAGGTGGGAGGAAGATAAGAGGAACAATAAGAGAAAAAGCTCCACCAACCATGACAATGAAAGAAGTTTGAATTCTCCCAAGTGACATAATAAATGATGTGCTAGTAATATTTCTCAATAAGATATCATATGATTAGACAAAAAAAAAATGGGCCAGAAGCCACCTATTGTTGCTTTGAGGACATCATAGCTTCCCAAACAAGTATTCATTGGTAACTTTAAAAGAAAATGACCTTCAAAAAACTACAACTTAGGGAAAAACCCATTTACTCCAGTCGACCACATAAAAAATCATCAGACCCAATCGATATTCTTATTCCATTCAACATGAGAATACCCTCATATTCTTCCAGCATACCCAACCAACTAAGAAGTATTCTCTAGTAATGTCATCAACTCCATACTACATGGAACAAGGCGCGTCCCTTCAGTGGAACCGTTTTTCCTATCATTCACACCATATGATGAAGAGATATACTTGGCGTGAGGAGGATGTCAAAATAGACTATACTCTAATGAATACTTGGCGTGGACATCTCAGTCGACAATACAATATGTGGCTTGGCACTTGTTGAGTATCCCACTCGACACTACATGTATGGAGAATTGGTATTAGGATATCCCACTCGACACTACATGTATGCGGTGATAATATCCCAGTCGATATTACCAGACTTGGCAAAGATATCCCACTCGACACAACATATATGGAGAATTGGTATTAGGATATCCCACTCGGCACTACATGTATGGGGTAATAATATCTCAGTCGACATTACCAGACTTGGCAATGATATCTCACTCGACACTACATGTATGAAGACTCAGCATGATGAAGATGTCCCATTCGACACTACACGTGTGAAGCTTGGCATTTGTTAAGGATCTCATTCGACACTACACATGTGAAGCTTGGCACTTGTTAAGGATCTCATTCGACACTACACGTGTGAAGCTTGACACTTGTTAAGGATCTCATTCGAACGACACTACACGTGTGAAGCTTGGCACTTGTTAAGGATCTCATTCGACACTACACGTGTGAAGCTTGACACTTGTTAAGGATCTCATTCGACACTACACGTGTGAAGCTTGGCACTTGTTAAGGATCTCATTCTACACTACACGTGTGAAGCTTGGCACTTGTTAAAGATCTCATTCGACACTACATATATGGTCTTGTATAATGAGGAATGAAAACTCTTACTAACCTTTGTCAGGTCTTGTAGAATGAGGAATGAGAACCCTCATTGACCTTCATCAGGTTCATTCGACCGTAGTCTCATAGTCTTCAGACGACATGGTCTCAGACTACAGGTCCTGTAGAATGAGGAATTACACCCTCATTGGCCTTTGTCAGGTCTTGTAGAATGAGGAATGAGAACCCTCATGGACCTTCATCAGGTTCATTCGACCGTAGTCTCATAGTCTTCAGACGACATGGTCTCAGACTACAAATCCTGTAGAATGAGGAATTACACCCTCATTGGCTTTTGTCAGGTCTTGTAGAATGAGTAATGAGAACCCTCATGGACCTTCATCAGGTTCATTCGACCATAGTCTTATGGTCTTCAGACGACATGGTCTCAGACTACAAGTCCTGTAGAATAAGGAATTATATCCTCATTGACATTGTCAGGTCTTGTAGAATGAGGAATGAGAACCCTCATGGACCTTCATCATGTTCATTCGACCATAGTCTCATGGTCTTTAGACGACATGGTCTCAGACTACAAGTCCTGTAGAATAAAGAATTATATCCTCATCTTTTAGAATGGGGAATGAGAACCCTCATGGACGTTCATCAGGTTCATTCGACCATAGTCTTATGGTCTTCAGACGACATGGTCTCAGACTACAAGTCCTGTAGAATGAGGAATTACACCCTCATCGGCTTTTGTCAGGTCTTGTAGAATGAGGAATGAGAACCCTCATGGACCTTCATCAGGTTCATTCGACCGTAGTCTCATGGTCTTCAGACGACATGGTCTCAGACTACAAGTCCTGTAGAATAAGGAATTATATCTTCATTGACCTTTGTCAGGTCTTGTAGAATGAGGAATGAGAACCCTCATGGACCTTCATCATGTTCATTCGACCGTAGTCTCATGGTCTTCAGACGACATGGTCTCAGACTACAAGTCCTGTAGAATGAGGAATTACTCATTCATTGGCTTTTCTCAGGTCTTGTAGAATGAGGAATGAGAACCCTCATGAACCTTCATCAGGTTCATTCAACCGTAGTCTCATGGTCTTCAGACTACATGGTCTTAGACTACAAGTCCTGTAGAATGAGGAATTATATCCCCATTGACCTTTGTCAAGTCTTGTAGAATGAGGAATGAGAAACCTCATGGACCTTCATCAGGTTCATTTGACCGTAGTCTCATAGTCTTCAGACGACATGATCTCGGACTACAAGTCCCGTAGAATGAGGAATTATATCATCATTGAACTTTGTCAGGACTTGTAGAATGAGGAATGAGAACCCTCATGGACCTTCATCAGGTTCATTCGACCGTAGTATCATGGTCTCAGACTACAAGTTCTGTAGAATGAGGAATTACACCCCCATTGGCATTTGTCAAGTCTTGTAGAATGAGGAATGAGAACTCATGAACCTTCATCTGGTTCAGTCGACCGGGGACATCCCACATGGACTCATGTCGAGTCAAGTTATAGACATGGATTACACATGTTGTATGACTTATATCCTCATGGTCTTATCAAGTCCAGTCGACCGGGGACATTCCCCATGGACTCATGTCGAGTCAAGTTATAGACATGGATTACACATGTCGTATGACTTATATCCTCCTGGTCTCATCAAGTCCAGTCGACCGGGGACATTCCCCATGGACCCATGTCGAGTCAAGTTATAGACATGGATTACACATGTCGTATGACTTATATCCTTCTGGTCTCATCAAGTCCAGTCGACCGGGGACATTCCCCATGGACTCATGTCGAGTCAAGTTATAGACATGGAATACACATGTCGTATGATTTTCTTTCCGACCATCATCTGGTTCGGTCGACTGGGTACTTCCCAATGGCTCTTGTAGAGTCAAATTCATAACTTGATATTCGTTTGGTTCAAATCAATAGGCATCATCAACACCCGAGTACACATACATAATATGGCCTTGTCCCAGGCGACACACGCGTCAAGTACTCTCCAAGCCAATGACTCTTTGACTTAAAGAGTATGAGACAAACTGTACGGGCCAAATTTGGTCCAAGGGCAATTTCGACATTTTACTTCAGGCCCAAGTTGCCATCACGAATTCACTCTATTAGGACGTCCGGATTTGGTCAATATTGGCCCAAAGATTCGTAGGCCCATACCCAGTACAAATCCAATGACCCACCATACATTAACTCATGTAACGCAAAGATACATAAACACCACTCCTGACCCAGCCGTTTCCAACCTTCAACCGGCGAACATAATTACCCTTCATAAAAATGGTCGTTACCAATACCAAACGGACGAGCAATCAAGCGCAGTAAATACACACGCCTCCAGATGGTGTGTATATAAAGAGAAGAAGTCTACAAGGATGGAGGCTCTCCGACCCATAGCTCAAGCAATATTCTCTCTATAGACCTCCTACCTACAGCCCACAAGGTAGCTCACAGGAATCAATGTAATCTCTAACATTGCTCATCCTTCAACAGTATTAATAGCTCACTTTCATCACTGACTTGAGCGTCGGAGTGCCCCCGGCACCCACCACACCGGTGGGTAGTCTACTTCCGCTCACTCTACCTTTGTTTTGCAGGATCGCTAGTGCCCTCAACCTATAAATTCTCGATTGTGGACCTCGGGCGAAAACCAGCATCCACAAATAGTATTGGAAATCGAGATAAGACATAGGGGTAAGTAAAATCGATTTCGGTTTCGGTTCCTCGTGGAATCAGAATCATCTCAGAAAAATTTGTTCCTAACTAAGTAGAACTGTAACTTATCCAATTAAATATAATACCATATTAATTGGTTCCAATTCAGTTTCAATCTGGTTCCGGTTCGATTCTGATTCCGTTCATGACAGAACCGGAACCGGATCGTTTAAATTCTGTTATTCTATTTTGAAATTAGAATGAGAAAATGGATGAATAAATTTGAGAAACTGATGAATAAATTTATATTAATAATAGGAAAAAAAGTAAAATGAAAAAAAACACTAATCTCTTTGGTCGTTTAAACCCTAAAACCCTGAACCCTCTCTCCGCTCGCAGACAATCCCAAAATGCAGAGACTCAATTCCTTTCCAAATCCCCACAACTTTGCTATCAAATCCCTTTTCTCATTTTTCTCTTCTCTTTCGGAGGCCCCAAATACAAATACATTCCTATTCAATTACTTAATTGAAACCCTAAATATTCCTAAATCACGGGCCCTTGTGATCTCAAACAAATTGTCTCCCATTAAATCCCTTGAAAGACCACGAACTGTACGTCAATTTTTCCACAATGCTGGATTCTCCGATACCCACATTCAGTTGATTGTTTCTGCAAAGCCCGAAATTCTATTCTCTCAAGTGGACAGAACCCTAAAACCAAAGATTGAATATTTTCAACATATGGGTCTTGTGGGTTCTGATTTGGGTAAGTTTATTTCCAAAAATCCATTGCTTTTATGTGTTAGTTTAGAGAAAAAATTGATTCCATGTGCTGAAATTCTTAAGAAAATGTTAGTGGATGATACTAATAATGAAGATTTCGTTCGTGTTGTTCGTAGATGCATTTGGATTCTTACGAGGGACCCCGAGAAATCGGGGTTGTTAAGAAACATTGAATACTTGAAGAGTTGTAGCATTGTTGGTTCTCAGCTGTCAATGTTATTAGTGAGGCAACCTAGGCTATTTTGTTGGGAAGGATTCAAACTTAGAGAACTTGTTTCACGGGCTTTAGATATTGGATTTTCGACTCACTCGAGGATGTTTGTTTATGGATTGCATTCACTTAGCTGCTTGAGTGAGGAGACATTTGATAGAAAATTGGAATTTTTTAAGAGTTGTGGGTTCTCAAAAGAGGAGTTCCTAGCAATGATTAGGAGAGCACCTGGATTGCTTCGTTTTTCCGAGGAGAGGTTGAAGTCAGGATTTGATTTCTTTATGAAAAAGCTTCAATTGGAAAAGGCTGTGCTGGTTTGTAATCCGGTTTATTTAACGTTTAGTATTGAAAATCGTGTGATCCCTAGATACAGGGTTTTTCAAATTGTTACATCGAGGAGGTTGTTGAAGAAGGAATGTAGTTTTCCTAAAATGCTGCATTTGAGTGAGAAGGATTTCTTGAAGAAGTTTGTGCTGAGGTTTGGAGATTATGCAGAGGAGTTGTTGCAAGCTTACAAAAACCAGAGCTCGTGTTCTTCTTCTAAAGAGGAATCTTGATGTACAGGTTGGAATATCGAGTGATTCCTTGATGTAGGAATTTTCAAATTGTTGTGTCCAGGAAGGTGTTGAAGAACGAATTGAGTTTTCGGCAAGTGTTTGCCTTGAGTGAGGAGAAATTCTCAGAGGAGTTTCTGCCGTGGTTGGGTTCTTCTTTGTCATTTAAGTTTGCCATTGCAACAAGCGTTGTAGTTTTGCCCCATTAAAATTTCAACTTTGACATTTGTGTCTTCCTTCTCTGTGTTAATAGACTCTTGGTTTGGTCTAAAGCCATCGGCCATGAATTGATTTGTATAACTTAGATCAAAAGACTGCTAAATTTATTCTTCAAATATTTATTTGCTTATCCTAAAAATAAACTTAATTTCCAAAGTCTTTTTAAATAAAAATATGTTAACATTATCTCAATCAAAATTTACCCTTTACCAAATTTACACTCCAATTTTTTTTTCAATAAATTTAACTACCCTTCAATTTTTATTTCCAACAAATTTAATTACCCTCCAATTTATCTTTTGAAGTATTTTCGATTTTTAAAATTATATTATTTATTATACAAATATTTCATCATTTTACTTGTTCAAAACTAATTAATTTTATTATTTTCTATTGATTTCCTTAATAACTAGCAATTTTATTGAATAAATTGAGATAAATTAAGATTTTGTGTAGAAAATTTTTTATAATCAATTTGATCCATTTAGATAAAATCCATTGAAATGATAAATGTTGGTAAAATTTATATTGAAATTTATATGCGTTTACTATTATTTATAAGCAAAAAAAAAAAAAATAGTTGTTGAGAATTATGACTATTGCTTTCATTATTTTAATAAATAATTGTTATTATTAACTCCAACAACCACCACCAAAAATAAAGAGGCCAAATAAAATATTATTTGAAAAGTGATAAGTGCTCTTCAATATTGAAGAGTGAGAATAAAAATCTAATTTCAAAAATCTAATTTGTTTTTTTTTTCGCAAAAAAAAAATAATAATAATAATTTGATGATATGGTTCATCAATAAAATAACAAAATAATATTCGAAGAATTTTGGAGTTGCTCTTAGTGATTTGAGAGATACCCAATACATATTTTGTTATTGGTGGCCAATTTGAAATAAAGGTTTTGCATATGTTGATGAAATGATTATCGTATTTAAATTAGAACAAAATAAAAGATTACGTTTTAAGATATATTTTAAGAAAATCCATTTGAAATAAGGGAAATTAGCCAAACTAGGTAAAAAAAAAACAAAACATTTTCCGTAATTAGCCATTATTAGGTTTTTATATATATTATAGTTAAAAATTGAAATTACCTATAAGCAATAACAAGTAACACTATACTCAAGAGGGGGTGAATTGGGTTATTAAAAAATAATGCGGAATTATAATTTTTGTCAATTTTATATTTCCAAGCTTTTACCAATAATTATAAACAACTATAAAAATAAAATTGCATAAATTAAAAGATAAGGGAAGAGAGATACAACACCGAGTTTATAGTGGTTCGGCTAAATCACTTGCCTACGTCCACTCTCTCTTCAAGCGCACTTGAAGGTTCCACTAGATTCAACAATCTTTACAACCAAGAGATTTTACTCCAAGGCTTCTCTTAAACCTTTTACACAAACTCCACCATTGAGAGTAATCACCACTCACATAAGGGATTTCAATACAAGTGTTTCGAAAAATAAATTTTTGTGTTTACAACACTATTTGAGAACTCACAATAAAGATACAAAGATTGAATAGTGTATGAGTTGCTCAAATATATCTAATCTCACTAAGATGATTATGAAGATGTATGTATGTCTGAGCTTATGAATTGGTGGGAATGAGTTGGATCAAGAAGGTTTTAGTATCTTACTCTTTTATTGATTTCACTATTCATCCCTTTTTGGTGGTTATTCTTCATTTTTTTTCCATTTGCATTCATGCCGTGTTTATGTTTGAGTGTTGTCTCTCGTGGTATATCGGATGGAAACCCAGACGTAAATTTCGTAGTCGAATCCGAATGGACGGTAGTGCGGTCTGTACTTGAGATACAACTCCACGTATCGCCTGAGAAACATTCACACATGTGTTTGTGTCATGTTAGATAGCACTTTGGTAATCTCGTTGAACGCGTTCTCAAACGCTACTCGAACGCATGCATTCTGTTTACAGTTCGAATGCGTTTCCAAACGCTACATGAACGTGCATGCAGTGAATCGACTTTTCTTCCTCCTTATATTTCATGCATGTTTGCTTCTTTGGTTATTTCTTTTGCATTACGTACTCGATTATCCGTTTTTATTATTAATGCTTCTACAGTTATTGTTAATTACATTATTGCGCTTCATTGTTTAATACGTTTATGAATTATGCATTTTGCCTTCATTTTTTTATTTACGATTATGGGTGTGCAAACTTGTGTGTTGATTAAATTATCTTGTATGTGTTGCATAAGGCTTGGTTATACTATTGCATAAATCCTTTCATTACAATTGGCATAAGTAAGAGACCATTCCGAACCCAACGATTTGAGGTCTTCCCTTGCGAGGGGTGAGTGCGGCCTTAAATCATTTCTCAGTTCACACTGGGTGGCGACTCCATTTATTTCTCCGGTTTAGTCCCCCGTGGGCTACTCCGTACTCCCGATCGGGCTGCAAGCCCGGACAGCGTCGCACATCTCTGTGGCATGTATCCACACTCTCTTCAATATATTTTTATGTATTCAACAAAATACGTCTAACAGATTGTCAATACGATTTCGTACTCTCAGTGGCCTCAAGATTTTTCTAATCTTTAGCAACGTTTAAAATATATTTATTATCATTTAATATAAAGTTAATTTTATGAATAATACACACAATATTATCCGTTTGTTGGAACGTAACAACCAACTAAGCATCTGGAGGATTTCCTTTAAGTTTCCACTTCAATAATCAAGGAATAAGAGACATTCTTCTTTTTGGGTAAATTGATCCGAAAATCCTCTAATTGCTTCGAATGTCTATGCCTGAAAACCATAAAAAAATCTATTCAAGTAGATCTTATCATCTACATGAATTTTGAGTGCTTTTTTTTTTTTTAAAAAAAAAAAAAAAACACTTTTCCTCATTGCCCTACTATTTTGTACTCAACATATATAACATTTTATGATCGTCTTCCTCATTGACAACCTAAAAACATATCCTTATCATCTATCAACTGTTAGGGTTTCTTCTGCAGAGGGCTTCCGGTCAAATCAGTCAACCGGTTTATAGGCTGGACTGATCCGGGCACATGAACAGTGACCTGTCAACAATTAATGTGGCTGTGTAATAAGCAGTTCACTGCACAGTCATATTTTGCCAGGTTTTGCTGATTTTATCATTTTTGCGTAATTTGACGATTTTGACTATGAAACAGCATCCAAAAATCATTTCAACACCTAATAACATCAAAATACATTATCACGTATTTTGCATAAATTAAATTAAATTTAGAATTTGATAAATTAAATAATTAATATAATCATTATCATGTTAAAACAAATTTTTCCAACAAAGTAATGATATTAATTTACACCATTTAAATTCTCCACGTATGAAATATCCAAGAATAATTTTAGGTGTTATAAGAGTGGCCATAACACTAGAGCAGAGTTGACACTTGGGAGAGCCGATACAGACGGTCGGCGTATGCCCCAAATTCAGAGAAATTTTAAGTTATATTATATAATACGACTCTTTATTTTTTAATCATTTATCGGTATGAGACCCCGTTTTAAAAATTCATTTAGAATCCCCTAAAATTCAATGTAACTCAGGGCCACACCTGCAGTAAAATGTAAATTTTTGATTTCAAATCTAATTACATTAATTAGAATAAAATCCACACTTGCTAAACATTAAGATTCAATAAGATCATCAACAAATTATAAACACCAAATATTTGAAAACATGTAACATATATCAAATACATATTAACATGTATAAGAAAATAATTTTCAAAATGTAAACCAATAATATACCTTAATCAAAATTAGGTTATGCTCTTCCAATATTCAAATTTCTCTCTTTTGGTGTTCAAATTTTGTAAACATACTGATGTTTAATTCTAAACACATGAGAAGCTAAGCCAAAATTGAAATATTTTTTCTTTTATATGGCCTTGGCAATTTTGCAACCAAATCTTGGTCCAAATTTTGACACAATAATAATCTTATCAAAATAAAATTAAATAATTAATTTTTAATCAATGGAATCCATGTGTTAAATCCATGTGTTTTGGTAAATTAAAATTAACCAAATATAATAGAATATTCTAAGAATATTCTTCCTTAATAAAATCAATAATTAATAAAATTAAATTAATCCATTAAAAATTAATTTAGGAAAAATACTCCAAGAATATTCTTCCTTAATATAATCAATAATTAATTAATATTTAATTAATTCAATTAATTATAATAAAGATAAATGTCAGTCTCTAATTGACTCTTAATATATTTCTAATCAAAATATGTATCATATACAAAAATACATTAAATTTACGCGCATGTGTAATTTATGGATAATCTAAATTATCCATAGTTTATTGCAAAGTGCTCAATTCAAATTTATCCGTTACAGAAATCATTCATGTGTCAATAATTCGCCCGCTCGCAGATTATGATGACCACTGATAATCAAGCTAAACCATACAAGTAGAGATCATTGCATATATATATAATCTCTTGTCCTAGGCAATTTAAATTGTACTAGAGATATAGAAATAATATCAAATCTCTGCTATATACTGTTACGAGATTATCGTACCGCAAGTATACGATGTCAAGTTTTTGTAAAATATAAGTAAAAAGTGTCGAACCCACAGAGATTGTAATCAAATTCTCACTAAGTATTATAATTGATAAACTTAACTTTATTTAAAAATTAATTTAAAATAAAATAAATTAAAAACTAAAATATAAATAAACGAGATATTAAAATATTTAATTAGGAGAAACCAAGATAAAAGAAATTCTAGAGTCTGATTTCACCTAACTATCCCTTATGTATTTGTTATGCTAGTCAACTATTACTCAATTGTGTTGTTTATAAGCCAAGAATCCTAAATTATTCTAACTCCCTATCCATAGTGCCGAGTGAATATACTATCAATTACAGACTTCGATATCCCTATAAAAATCTAGTAATTAACAATTTATTACGCTTTGTGATTCTTTGTTAATGACTTCAAAGGTATTATAGATTCTCTCGAACTCTACAAATCTCCTAGGTTACATTCTCTGGATCCTATTCAAAATCCCTCTCTCGTGTGATAGGTTCTAAACATACATCATCTTTGTGGCCAACAAACTAGAAGTATTAAACACAAAAGAATATAAATAAACTGAATTAAAAATTTGTAAAAATCAAATTGGCAAACAACACAAAGGTTCAAGCATAGGCTACATCATCATTTAGAATAATGTAGTTAGTTCATGACTAAATATAAAAACAATGAAAGCATTGTCAAGAACATAATGGATATCATTAGAGTTTAAAGAAAGAAACTAGAATATTAAACCCGAATCGAATCCTTTCGTCTTCGGACGTCACCGCCTTCGTCTTCTCTTGCCGCTCTTCATTCCTCCTCATTTGATCTCTCTAAAATATGTGTTTTGAAATCTTTTCTTGTGTATTTTTCTCCTCATCTAGGGTTTTGGACGTGCTTCTATATTTATAGGGAAGTCTGTGAGTCTTTATGCTTGTAGAATAATGATTTATGATGTTTATGGAAATCTGTCGTAGCGTCATGGTACCAGAATTGGTGTCACGGCGCCCCGCTCTTGGGAAATATGTATGGAGATGCTGTCTGGGCGTCGCGACACCAGGTCAAAATTTAATGATAGTGATTTCTTCGTATTTTACTCTCCCTCGTGCTTCCGATGCGTCCGCAAGGTCCCAAAACAAGTCCATTTGCCCCAAGATCCATGTTCCAATGCTTCCTACCAATAAAACATAAAAGAAACTACAAAATATATTAAATGACACGAAATCTAATAAAATAATAAGTTAAAAATGTAGAAATAAGTGGGTATACATCACACTTATCATATACAATTCATGAATGTCATGATATATTTGTGATTATATAGTTAATACTTAGAACTCATTTTCACAATATTCATTGGCCAATAATTTAACAGATTATAAAATTGATACCTAAATTATATACACAAGACTGACAGATAATCTCTAAATACATTATCAGATATCATGAGTATCAGTTCACACCTAATGAACATGCAGATGTCTGAATCTAAAAAGATCATTGATGTGACTGTCATCAAAGTTTAGATGATAACTTATATATCCACTATAATATCTCAAGTCAAAAGACAACACATGATACTCAACTCAGAAGATATCTTATTGTCGTTAGTGTATCATCTATTACGAATCTTCAGTGAGTCATTTTGTATTCATCTACTATGAATAACTACATGCCTATACGAGTTTCTCGAGACTCAGGATCATTGAGATAAACCATTGGAATCCCAAATTCTAATATAAAACACATACTAATCTCTCAGGTTTACTTTCTAACCAAAAGTGTAAACCTTGACCATGAACTTTTTAAGAATGATACCATTATGGTATAACTCAATGTCAATTGTGACGCTTTTGCAACTATGCCATTACTAATCATTATAAGGTCTTTTATGTCTTTACCATATATAAAAAAATATATAGATGAAACTACTTATTTTATTCATAATAAAATATATGTATACATGTATTTATAAGGAAATATAACATAAAATTAGCGCTTCGATTACCAACTCCAACATAAACTTCATCAAGCCATAATCAACTGGCCTTGCCTCGGGCTGAGCCATCAATATCCTATCAGTAAAATAGTATAAAGATATCATCAATGCATCCTCATCGGGTATTGACGAGAAGTCTTACTACTCTATCATGATATCTATATAGCGCAACTTAGCTCGAGATCAATGACAGAGATATCTGGTCACGCATGATGTAAGTATTGCACATACTCATGAGGTATGCACCACACTCAAGGCCAGTTACTAAAGATCAATTACTAAAACCTATTCAAGGATTGAAAAACAAATGAACTCATCTCCAATCCGAAACCAAAGTAGGTATTCTTTACCATTTTGTGACTGGATAACTCTGTTAATTAGCACATTGTGCATTATCATTCCGATAAACTCAAAATTCATATCAAGAAAATGTCCAAAAATTGATTCCTTGGTCAATTGCAATTATGTCTCAGTTAATTTATTCCTGAGCATGTCAAATACTCTTTTTTTATTTTGATCATGTTTGTCACATGATCTCGGAAATGATCCTTTACTAGTATCGCCAAGGACCATAAGTGTGTCGATATATCTAAAAAAATACATCACGTCATTCACACTATAGAAAGAGCAAATCAGTGTTACAAAGCTAGTGTCGCACTGTTTACTATGTGCGACAAATAAATAATCGCTTTGTGTTATCAATGCAATAAGTAGTGTGACAGATGTTGTGGCACAAGGTAGTGCGACAGACAAAGAGATGCACTTGTTATCAGTGCAACAAATAGTGCGACAACATATGTAGCACTACTATTGTACTACATTATCATCAGTGTGATCGATTATCGCACTGATGATAGTATATTGTGATAATAGCGAAATAGATATTGTCGTACTACAAACAAGATTTGTTCATTCAAGTATGTTACACATCTATTCTAGGGCCATTTTATCAAACAAGTAATGAGCGCATCACAAAATAACAACAAAACACCAAAATTGAACTAAATTTTTGAAGAACAACAACAAAATAACAAGTATTTCATATCCGAAGTATATTAAAATACATTAAGAAAACTTATTAAATACATTAAGAAAACTTACTTGCTTTTTTGAAAAAGAAATTTGATTTCCTTGTGATTTCTCACGGTATGGTCAGTTTCAAGAGAAAAGAGGGATATAATTATTTTTGGAGTATTTTGGATTTGGTTATTGTAAATGAAAGTGGGGAGATAAAGTTATTTTGGGGATACTTTGATCTTTTTCTATTATTATTGGTTAGAATAGATATTAAAATTTAATAATAGATAATAAGAAAAAATGCCCTTAATTTTTTTTTTTGGTTGCATAATTTGGATAATTTCCGTTGAAATAAATTCATAATAAGCACTAAGAAGTTGGAGATTTCTTCAAACACTCCTAAAATGTAGAAACTCATTTCAATTCCTCACCACAATTAGGGGTGGGCGCGGTTCGGTTTGGTTCGGTTTTTGCTAAAAACCGAACCAATCCATATTTTACGGTTCAGATTTTTTACCTCTCAAACCAAACCATAAATAACGGTTTGGTTCGGATTGAAAATTTTTTAAACCAGCGGTTTACGGATTGGTTCGGTTCGGTTTACGGATTATTATATTAAAACAAATTTTCATCCACTTAAGTGAAGACAAAAAAAAAAAAAAAAAACTATTCTATCAACAAATAGTATGAAGTGCTAGGGTATAAACTGTGACTCCATGTAACACATGCACTCCATAAATGATTGAAAAATGAGGCACAATTAATTCTTGTATTTTTTAAAAATTACCTCGAATAATAATGTTACCATCATTCTAATTAAGAAAAAAATCAAACGTCTTACTTTCAAGAATAATGATGTTACCATAAAACAAAAAAAATTAAGAATAAAAGTATTAACAAATAAATTGAAGAATAAAAGTATTAACAAATAAATATATTAACAAAAAATTTAAGAATAAAAATATTAACATACTAATAAAAAGAAAACATATAATAAAATTAAAAGAAAAATACATTTTTTTTTATAAAAATATATAATTTTTTTAATTATAACAGTTCATTTCGGTTTAACAGGTGCGGTTCGGATTAGCTCCTGAACCGAACCGTAAACCGTTTGGGGTGGGTCAATCCGAACCGCAAAACCGACCCTTAGAAAAAAAAAAAACCGTAAATTCGGTCCGGTTTGGTTCGGTTTACGGTTTGGTTCGGTTCGGTCGGTTTTTTTCCCATCCCTAACCACAATCTTTTCCATCAAAATCTATTGATATCGATTTTTTTGTTCAGTCTTAAGCAAATCGAATTAGTAGTACTGGAAATCGAGACAAAACACAAAACTAAATAAATAAAAGAAAAATAACAAAAGATGCACTTGAGCTACATTCATATGAGGAAAATATGTTAATTTCATTATTGTTGAACATGATTACAATGAGTAGTTCCCCGTTTTAGATACCCCATTTCTTCTACTTACAAATATTCAATGGTGGCTACTAGTTTAGTAGTGGAATTGGTTACAATAGAAATTAATGAGGCCATTGAATCTGTCCTGTTTTTAAAATGAGCTCAACCAAATCAATCAAAACCATTTTCATTTTTCCCTTCTTATTTTTTGAAACCCCAAATAAAAAATAATAAAAAAAATCCATCTTCATGTGGGTTCCAACTTTTAAAATTGTGTTGGTTTTAAAATGAGCTCAACCAAATCAATCAAAACCATTTTCTCATTTTTCTCTTCTTATGTTTAGTATTAACTGACATTGTATTAAAAATTAATATTATTAGCCAAAATTAAAATTGAATTGTATTATCATTTAGTGGTATATTTTTTTATGTTATCTATTCAATTTAAAACTCATTATAAATTTTTAATGTCCCTCAATTTACTCAATTTAATCAATCAAATTTCATGGAGTCTAATTTTTATTTATTTATTTTTTGAAATATTTTGATTACTTTTACATTTTTAAAAAGCTATTTAAATTAATGTATATATTTTATGAAGGGAAATTATCATTTTTCTAACTGATAAATAACTTAAGTATTGTTAATCACGAAAATTGTGAATTCATTCTTTTTTTTTTTAAAAAAAAAAAATTAAAAAGCTAAAAAAAAGGAAAAGAAAAGATTCCTACCTGCTTATAAGCACTTAGTATATAATAAGATATTAATAATATGTGTCTACCGGAACTCATTGATTTTGGAAGCAGTCGCGGAGGCATTAAGAAGCTATGAGGGCAGTTGTTCACACACATAAAAAATTTGTTCAAATATAAGCGGTTAATTAATGAAAAATATGATTTGTAAATGATATATTTTTGCTTTAACTCACTAAAATTAAGAATATAAATTATTATTATTTTCTTCTTCTTCTTCTTTTTTTTTTTAATTATAAAAATCAAATTTTCATCCAAATCAATCAATATTTTAATTGCGTTATTTATTGGAATTATATTGATATGATTAAAAATTTATAAAAAACCTATATTAGGGATCGCCACAATTGAATCTTGATTGTTAAGCACAATTTAACTAGTGAATTTTATTACTAGTAAATTATTTATTATTGTTCTCAAGGGGACGGGTTTAGTGATGTAGGGTTCATAATCTTATTTTGAGGTCATGAATTCGAATTCAAGTTTTACCTACTCCATTTTAGTCCAAAATGGATGATTTGACGGCGAGATTTCCAACAATTTCAAATTTTTTTTATTTATTATTCCAATATTACCTAATCAAATATTAGCATTGTTGCATCAATAATTGATACATAAAAATTATATCCTGGCAGTGGATATATCATCATATATATATATATATATATAAATAATTTTAGAGCATTATCCAAAATAATATTTAATTGAATTTATGAAATTGAAACCAATTGATATTTTTTAAACCCCAGTTATACTTTTTTTATAAGATCAAAATTTTAGAAACCGTTAATAACGGACACTTAATTTTACCGCCAAAACAATGAGAAATGGCCGCACTTCAGTGCCACGGCGTCTCAACAAATTTTCAAATATTTCAACAATTAATCACTGGAACTCACAAATAAGAGAAGCTGTGAACAGCAACCAAGCCCACAAAGCCATTCTTCTCTTTCGCCAAATGAAACAAAACGACATTGATCCAAACAACTTCACATTTCCCATCCTAGCCAAAGCTTGTGCCAAGCTCTCTGATCTTATAAGCTCCCAAATGATTCATACCCACATTGTGAAATCACCCTTTTGGTCTGATATCTTTGTGCAAACAACAATGGTTGACATGTATACAAAATGCAATCGATTAGATTACGCGTACAAAATGTTTGATGAAATGCCTGACAGAGATGTTGCATCATGGAATGCGATGCTTGTGGGGTTTGCTCAAATGGGTTTTCTTGAAAAGGTATTTCACCTTTTTCATGACATGAGGTTTGGCGGAATCCAGGCTGATTTTGTCACGGTTATGGGGTTGACACATGCGGCTTTACATGTGAAGCATTTGAGCCTTTTGAGGGGTGTTCATTCGTATGGTATTCATACTGGGATTGATGCTGATGTGTCAGTTTGTAATACATGGATTTCTGCATATGCGAAATGTGGTGACTTGAGGATGGCAGAGTTGGTGTTTGGTGGGATTGAAGAAGGTTTAAGGACTGTTGTTTCGTGGAATTCCATGATCGCGGGATGTGCAAATAATGATAAGTTTGTCAATGCTATGATTTTTTATAGGTACATGATGTATGATGGATTTAGGCCTGATGTAAGTACCATTGTTAGCCTACTTTCATCATTTGTTCGGCCAGAGGCACTATTGCAGGGTAGGTTGGTTCACTCTCATGGAATTCAATTTGGGTTTGATTTAGATATGTATGTGATTAATACACTGATATCAATGTATTCCAAGTGCGGAGATATTAATTCGGCGCGATTTTTGTTTGATGGCCTGTATGACAGAACTCGTGTTTCTTGGACTGCAATGATTAGTGGCTATGCTGAGAAAGGATACGTGGATGAAGCATTGAGATTGTTTCAAGCTATGGAAGCAGCAGGTGAAGTACCTGATATGGTCACCGTGCTGTCAATGATTTCAGGTTGCGGGGAAAGTGGTGCACTTGAACTTGGAAAATGGTTTGACAATTATGCCTGTTCTGCTGAATTAAAAAAGGATGTAATGGTCTGCAATGCATTGATAGACATGTACTCGAAATGTGGAAGTGTTAGTGATGCTCGAGAGCTCTTTTATGCCTTGCCTGAGAAAACTGTTGTCTCATGGACAACAATGATTGCAGGTTTTGCTTTGAATGGAGAATTCTTAGAAGCTTTGGACCTTTTTCATCAGATGATGAAATTGGACTTGAGACCAAATCACGTAACATTTTTGGCCGTCCTTCAAGCTTGCACTCATGCAGGTTTCTTTGAGAAAGGATGGGACTGCTTCAATATAATGACCAGGGTATATAATATAAATCCTGGATTAGACCATTATTCCTGCATGGCAGACCTTCTTGGACGAAAAGGCAAGTTAAAGGAAGCATTAGATTTTGTTGAAAGCATGCCTATCAAACCCGATGCTGGTATTTGGGGTACATTGCTTAGTGCTTGTAAGATTCACCAAAACATAGAGATCGGTGAATATGTGGCTCATTGTCTATTCAAATTGGAGCCCGACGCTGCAGCTCCATATGTGGAAATGGCTAATATATATGCCTTGAGAGGAAAATGGGATGGAGTAGCAAAAATGAGGTCGATGATGAAGTGTAACCAGGTGAAGAAGTTTCCAGGGCAAAGCCTTGTTCACGTTAACGGGAAGACTTGTACGTTTACAGTTGAAGATAGAGATCATGCTGAATCCGAGCTAATATATCCAGTATTAGATTGTTTAACTTTGCAGACAAAGGAAGAGGCATATTCATCACAGTAAGAGGGGATTCCGGAACACAAACCGGAGTGAAGTTTATATAATTTTAACCTGCATTGGTTAGGGATTAGAAACTTAGCATCTGGACTTTAAAATTGGTTATGAACCATTTTTCAATTCAAATTAAAGAATTAGGAAGAAATTAAATCAGGTATAGTTTACACGAGTGGAATATTTGAACTATTTTAAATGTTGATTCATATTTATTTAATTTTAGTTATTTCCCTAATAAGGAAGGATAACATTGTAATACATTGAAATTAAATGTGAAGGCGATAAATAGGAATAGCTAACAGATGTTTAGCCCTTGGAGTTGCAAGATTAAACTCTTCTGTCATGTCCAATTCAGCTGGCAACATTCCCTCGGGAAGCTCCCAATCAAAGCAATGCACAAGTTGTGCCAACACGAGCATAACAACGGTGAGTCCCAATTGCATTCCAGGGCATCCTCTGCGGCCGGAACCAAACGGCAGAAACTGAAAGTCATGTCCATGAAGATCAATACTACTACCAACAAATCTTTCAGGAAAAAAACTTATCAGGATCATTCCATGCTTCAGGATCTCTTCCAATTACCCAAACGTTTATAATTACTCGTGTTTTTTAGGGTATGTTGATGAGCGGAAAATATATCAATATTTACCGTCCCTTTTACCTAATATTTTGGTTAGTTTCTCGGGTTCGATAAACGTTTTGATGTGTTTTAGTTTATTTTACAGATAAAATAAAATCGAGACTTAATGAAGTGCAATTTCGGAAATTTCAACTTTGCGTAATTTTCGTATTTTGGCCATAACTTCTTACTCTGATATCAGATTGAGGTGATTCAAGTTCCAGATTAAAGAAGACTCAAAGATTTACAACTTTGAAGTTCATAATAATTTTAAATTCTGACATTTCCATGACCGAAATTGATAAAACATTCGGAAGTGTGTTTTGTGTAATTATTTAAGTCATTTTCAAAATAAAAAATAATAAAAAAATAAAAAATAAAAATTGTCAAACTTCCACCAAACATGAGGATTTAGTGTCATGTTTGGTGTCATATTTGGTGTCATGTTTGATGCCATGTTTGGTGGAGCAATTGGTGAAGAAATCGGTGGAAGCTTTTAGATTTGCCTATAAATACCAAACCATTTAATTTGTAATTCTTATGCTTTCCTTAAGTTTTTGTAAGGAATTTAAGGATTGCATTTTGTTTGTATTTATTTTCAGTATTTTAATTATGTATTTTTATTTTCAGTAATAATAATAGTTTATTTTCTTTTATTTTATTTTCTTTTATGTTTAGTAGTTAAATTTCTGTTGGGGGAACAATGAAGCTTTTATTATTATAGTTTAGATAAATCTCCCTTAATTATAATATGAAAATTATAATTTAATAATATGAACTAAAGGTTATACCGCCTAAATGACTGGTTTTATTTATTTGACATAATGTGACACCGCCTATATGGTCAGTCTTTAGGTGACAGATAATTACCGCCAATATGGCTGGTTTATGGACAAATGATAACACCGCCTTTATGGTTGGTTGGACTTAATTGAAAATCTGACTTAATCAGGATACCGCCTATATGGTCGGTTGGTAATATCACTGATAATTTCTATAATATAATTATAGAGATTTCTAAATTAGAAATAGTAAAAGTGGATCCCTTAACCCCAATATTTTATTTTTATTTTAGGGAAGTGATGAATGAAACACAATATTCACATGCTTAATAATTGATTTAATTAGATATTGGGTAATTCTTTAGTTTGTTTATTGAATCTTAAGCTTAATACTTCTTGTTGCCTCATCACCAATAAGATTGATATGGAAAACTTAAAATGGACTTGGAAAATGGACTTTAGGTTTCAACCTTAGATTCAATAGCTCACGATCTTCCTTGAGGATAGATAATCCTTTAATAGATTTTCTTACTGGATAGGAATATACCTGTCGGGCGTGGGTAGCCATAATTGGAACTTGAACTTAATGAATTCATGTAATTTGGTTAACATATGAATATGATTAATTGGGTCATTTGAGTATTTGCATCTGACCATCGGAAGAGGCTTTTGCATAATTTCGTGTTCCGGGTTAGCAAACTGATTTATTACACCTATATAAAAGAATCATTTCATTATTAGAATAATATTGTGTGGAATCACAACCCTAGATATTTATGTATTTTCCTTAGTATTTTCTTTTTGTGTTTTTATTTATTTAGCAAATCCACATTCAACCAACCAATCAGCAATCATTCTTTTCTCCCTTTAATTAGATACATGTAAATAAATAGCATCAATAATTAATAACAACAATATGAATTAAGTCCTCGTGGGATCGATATTTTTATTCTACTTGAACGATATGTGCGCCTGCGTTATACGCGTGTGATTACGCTGGTCAAGTTTTTGGCGCCATTGCCGGTGACTTATTTTTCTTGAGTTATTAATTTTGAAGCTATCTTTTTTACTTGTATCTAATTTTCTTTATTTTTATCTGTAATTTTTATTTATTTCTTTTCTTTTTCAGGTGGTTGAAATGGAACATTATTGGGCGATTGAAAGATTACGAACTTTACTAGAAGATACACCCAAAACTAGAGAGCAGCTGTCCGGTTTTCTGAGGTCCGTCGTACAGCCCAACAATTATCACTGGATGTCAGAACCAATCAATACAATATTTTCCCAACCATTTCAGAATGCAATGGGGGACATGTGAGATATGCGATGGTAACCACCCGAGAAATCAATGTATATACCTTTCAGGGTGGCAGAATTATCAGAATCGTTCAAGGTACGAAGAACCATCATATTTTACTGATCCCTACTCTCCATCTTATACACCATCCACTTGCGATCTTTATCAAGAACTAGAACCATCAGAGGATGATCAGATGATTGTCATGCTCAAAGATTGGCTCGAGAAATGGGAAGCTCAATTTGATGCACAATTTCAGAGTTAAGCGACATCCAAACAGAGGATGACAGATCAAATTAGATAAACAGACAACCTGAATTACATATCTCAAGGAGAAAATGACACTGATGAAGCCTTCGAGTACCAAGCATTTCACCATGACACCTTAACACATGAAGAGGCTGAGCAGTATCAAGAGCCAGAGATATCAGTTCAGGAGCCAGAACTAGCAGAATCTCAATTTTATTTTTATTATTCATCCGACTATGACGAGGAACAAGTAGTTGAGCTGTCTCTACCAACTACAAGTGATGATGAAACTTTGCATCCTCAAAATAAAGATCTTGGGGCATGCATTGCACTGATATTTGAAGAAGAGTTGCCCAAACCATTCATACCAACCACAGAGGATAAAGACCTACAATCAAACATATCTTTAAATCCTCAGGTTGACACATATGACAGATGAAGAACTGAATGCAGAAATCCTAAAATACATATGTGAAGAAAATGTAGAGCAAGATACATAATAGATGGAGGAACAAATGTCTGACCATATTGAAGATCTCATGCATTCAGGAGAAACACCACTGTTTTGGGGAGTACAGATCAAAGATATCACCCAGAAGCTTGACAAAATGAAATTCCTATTCCAAGTCAAGCACCATATGAGACCTCATGATTTTCTTTCTTTCTTTTCAGGAACCACTGGAGTGACTAAGATTAAAAAGGTGGCATAAGCACTGAATGAGACAAAATTCTTTTCGCCACTTTACCGTTGGAAAAGACCATTCAAAAGCAACGCACACGAGATTGTCTTTAATCGGATGTCCAAAACCACGCTGAAACCTCCTTGACAGATGGAAATTTTAAGAGTATTATCTTGGGCAAACTTGAACATACACCAGATTCCGATTGGACTATTTAATGCTGATGGATTTTATGATTTTCTTTGTGTGTTTCTTGATGATGCCCGAAGAAATGGGTTCGTGTTGAAGCCTGTAAAATATATCCTCTTCACTGCCAGAAATGCCCATGATTTAATTGACCAATTTTAAGCCTTTCAACCACAAATTGATCCTATCCTTTCTAAGATAAACTGGTCTGATAACGATCGTGGTAAGAAGTGTCGGATAAACCTGGATCTTAACCTTTAATTGATATTTTTAGATGTAGAATTTCAGCTAACCAGGTACCATCTTCTAAATCATCTTCTACTTTTTAAGACATTGGGGACAATGTCTCATTTAGGTTTGGGGGATGGGAATAGTTGACTAGTATCTTATTTTTATTGTGTTATTTTTAGTCGAAAATTTTCAAAAAAAAGTCTAAAAATTAAATTTTTTTATTAAAATAATTTTTTTTTGTGTTTTTAATTTGATTAATCTGGTGAAATTGGTGTAAGATAGCTGTGTAAGGAATTTCCACTCCTGAGACGTATCTCAACCTATTTCGTAACAAGTTAATTTTTATTTATTTCCTTTTGAATTATTTAATTTGTGAATTCTCCATAATACTGACTAAATTGGATCTTCATATGTTTAGTTGACAGGTATTATCAACATACATGGTAACATACAACCATGAGATGTATTTGAAAAGTTTGTAATATTCCGTGCTCTAGTTTAATTGGAGGAAGCATTTAAAAAATAATGAAAAAAAGAAAAAAATGTGTATTAAAAAAAGTCTGAGATCCGAGTCATTGCCCTAAAGCCAACTGGCTTGGGAGTCACTGGCCCAAAGCTCGTTACATGGATCAAAGATGTTATAAAAATAAAAAGAAACATCTGAAATCCGAGTAATTAAGTATGTAGGGGTTTCTTAACACCTAGTGCCCTAAAGCCAACTGGTTTGGGAGTCACTGACCCAAAACTCGTTACATGGATTGAAGATATTACTTTCTTTATTTTATATAAAAAAAGAAAGAAAAAAATCCATTGCTAAGAAAGTGGGAATTCTGATATAACTTTAGGACAAAAATATTACTCTCTTTTCAACTACACTTATGGATATTGTGGGCACAATGATTTGATTAATATCTTGTTGGTTGTGTATATGAAGAATGGTAAAAATAATCAGAGAATTTACTTAGTTGGTAATTTAGAAAGAAAGAAAATAACTACTAACTTGGATAAGAAGTTCCACTTGTTTAGTCACTAACTTGTTTATTCTCTTTTCTTTTTGCTTTTGTGTTCATTAGATTGACGTTTGTGGGTATTGTCACAACTAGTTCACTAGGGACACTTAGGGGTTTAAAGGCTTGTTGCATACGCTAAATGAAACTGTGATCCCTACGAAAGTGGCTTAGTTTAATTTTAATTATTTATTGTATTTTATTTTGTTGTTTTGCTCGAGGACTAGCAAAATGTTAGGTTTGGGGGTATGATGAGCGAAAAATATATCAATATTTATCATCCATTTTACCTAATATTTTGGTTAGTTTATCGGGTTTGATGAATGTTTTTATGTGTTTTAATTTATTTTGCAGATAAAATAAAATCGAGGCTTAATGGAATTAATCAGGATGAAATGTGGAACAAATAAGGGAAAAAACTGGAATTGACATTTTGATTTTGGAGATTGGAAACTTGAAATGGCGTTCTAACGAAGTGCAATTTTGGAAATTTCAACTTTGCAAAATTGTCATATTTTTACTATAACTTTTTTACTCTGATATTGGATTGAGGTGATTCAAGTTCCTAATTAAAGAATACTCAAAGATCTACAACTTTGAAGTTCATAATAATTTCGAATTCTGACGTTTCCATGATCGAAATTGATAAAATATTCAGAAGTGTGTTTTGCGTAATTATTTAAGTCATTTTCAAAATAAAAAAATAAAAAAAAATTGTCAAACTTCCACCAATGGAGGATTTGGTGCCATGTTTGGTGCCATGTTTGGTGGAGCATTTGGTGGAGAAATTGGTGGAAGCCTTTAGATTTGCCTATAAATACCAAGCCATTTTATTTGTAATTATCATTCTTTTCTTAGTTTTTTGTAAGGAATTTAAGGATTGCATCTTGTTTGTATTTATTTTAAGTATTTTAATTATGTATTTTTATTTTTATTTTCAGTAATTGTAATAGTTTATTTTCTTTTATTTTATTTTATGTTTAGTTAAATTTCTGTTGGGGGAAGGGTAAAGCTTTTATTATTTTAGTTTAGATCAATCTCCATTAATTATAATATAGAAATTATAATTTAATAATACAGACTAAAGGTTATACCGCCTTAATGGCTGGTTTTATTTATTTGACATAGTGTGACACCACTTATATGGTCGGTCTTTAGGTGACAGATAATTACCGCCTATATGGTTGGTTTATGGACAAATGATAACACCACCTTTATGGTCGGTTGGACTTAATTGAAAATCTGACTTAATCAGGATACCGCCTATATGGTCGGTTGGTAATATCACTGATAATTTCTATAATATAATAAGAGAGATTTCTAAATTAGAAATAGTAAAAGTGGATCCCCTAACCTCAACATTTTATTTTTTTAGGGAAGTGATGAGATACAATATTCACATGCTTAATAATTGATTTAATTATATATTGGGTAATTCTTTAGTTTGTTTATTGAATCTTAAGCTTAATGCTTCTTGTTGCCTGATCACCAATAAGATTGATATGGTAAACTTAAAATGAACTTGGAAAAGAGGTTTTACGTTTCAGCCTTAGATTCAATAGCTCACGATCTTCCTTGAGGATAGATAACCCTTTAATAGATTTCCTGACATGATAGGAATATACCTGTCGGGCGTGGGTAGCCATAATTGGAACTTGAACTTAATGAGTTCAGGTAACTTGGTTAACATAGGAATATGATTAATTGGGTCATTTGGGTATTTGCATCTGACCATCGGAAGAGGATTTTGCATAATTTCGTGTTCCAGGTTTGCAAACTGATTTATTACACATATTTAAAAGAATCAATTCATCATTAGAATAATATTGTATGGAATCACAACTCTAGATATTTGTGTATTTTGTTTATTTTTCTTAGTATTTTCTTTTTTGTTTTTATTTATTTATTTAGCAAATCCACATTCAACCAACCAATCAGCAATCATTCATTCTCCCTTTAATTAGATACCTGAAAATAAATAGCATCAATAATTAATAACAACAATAAGAATTAAGTCCTCATGGGATCGATATTTTTATACTACTTGAACGATACGTGCGCTTGCGCTATACGCGTGTGATTACGTCGGTCATATGTGGAATCTGTTAACTATGCAGTCTTCATTGGATTCGTGTGGAATTAACAATGGTTCTACATGATGAAGTCTCAAGGTTTCCTTTACAATCATGTGTAAGTATTCAAGCTTTTGTAAATCCGATTCTTCAACCATTCTATTTAATCACACAATATTTTCTAACTCTTTAAGATGCTTGATAAAGTTTTGATTCTCTGACTACTGAAGAGTGTTTATGAGGAAAAATTTTCTTTCTATTACTTCAAGTATAAAATTTACGTAGATTACAAACTTTGTTACAAAAACCTCGTACTTCACTCTTTAAGTTCTCTTAACATGGAACTTAATATTTTGAGATGCAAGAACTCACAAATGAGAGATCAATTTATAGGCAATGACTTGTCTTCTTACTCAACACAATTAGTAGAGTGGTTTCTAATAATTGAGTGGTTAAGGTTGATTACACCAAAACTATTAATTGATCAATGGTCGTTGTAATAAATATTAATAATGCTTGTTGGATTCTTATCAATTCTCCCCCTCCAACTGCATCCGAAATGATTTTCATATGATAGTTATTCCGGCTATGTCTCTTTACAACTCTAGCTTATCTCGCGTAATCACCATTGTTAACATGTCAGTTGGATTCTCATCTGTATGAATCTTCACTAGTCTCAGTAGTTGTTGATCCATCACTTTACGTATCCAATGATAGCGAATATTGATGTGTTTTGTTTGGGAATGATACATTGAGTTCTTTCTCAAGTCCATAGCACTCTGACTATCATAATATATCTAGTATTATGTTTGATTGAACACCACATTTGCATTGTCATATTTCTTCATCTTGAACACAACATTTCCTTTCCTGCTTCTGCTACTGCAATATACTCAAGCTTCTGTCATGGATAATGCAATACACCTCTGCAAAAGTGTAGAGAAAACCTATTGTAGATTTTTTTACCATCAAGATCTCCTGCCATATCGGAATCTGTATAGCCTTCCAAGATTTCATCGGCTTCGCCGTAGCATAGACGTAACTTCTATGTACTTTTGAGGTGCCTGAGAATCCATTTGACTGCTTCCCAATGTTGTTTCATGGGTTAGAGAGGAAACAACTCACTACACCGACTGCGTAAGCAATATCTGGTCTGATACATACCATAGCATACATTAGACTTCAGACTATTGGAGAATATGATATTGATGACATCTCATCTATCATTTTCTTGGATGAGGGACACAAACTATTGTTCAGTTTGAAATAATACGCTAGTGAAATGCTGATAGGTTTGGCTTTCTGTATATCAAATCTCTTGATTATCCGTTCAATATAACTCTTCTGTGAAAGTCACAACCCTTTTGTTCTCTCTGTCACGAGCTATTTCCATTCCCAAAATCTGTTGAGCTGGTTCTAAGTCTTTCATGTCGAAAAACTTAGAGAGTTCTTCCTTAAGGTGATTGATCTTCATTGCTTCTTGTCCAACGATCAACATATCGTCTACATATAGTAAAAGAGCAACGAAATTTTCATATGGAAACCTTTGAATGTATACATATTGATCTGCTGTAGTTTTTTGTAGCCTTGATCCATCATGAATGAGTCAAATTTCTTGTACCACTGCCTTGAAAACAAGGTTCTCTTACAAACAAGGTTCTCTTTTTCTGAAACCTTGAAACCATCTGGCTGCTCCATATAGATTTCTTCATTTAGATCACCATGAAGAAATATTGTCTTAACATCCATTTGTTTAAGCTCTAAGTTCAAACTGGCTACCAATAATAGAATAACTCCGATTGAAGCCATTTTACAACTGGTGAAAAGATTTCATCAAAGTCGATTCCCTTTTTATGTAGGAATCCTTTGACTACTAACCGGGCTTTGTGTTTCACCACATTTCTACTGCCATCTTTCTTCATCTTGAACACCCATTTGTTCTTCAGTGCCTTTATGCCACGCGGGAGCTTGATTATCTCATAAGTAATATTTTTCTACAGAGATTCCATTTCATCCTGCATTCGTGCAGCCATTTTTCTTTATCTTTATGAGATACAGTTTCTTTGAAAGTTTCTGGCTCCTCCTCGCCAGTAAGAATAATATATTCAGATCCTAAGTATTTGGTTGATGGAATCCGGCTACGCTCAGATCTTCATACTGAAGGTTCATTGGTTTATGAAGGTCTGTTGTCATCCAGATCTGTGGATGATCTTGTAGCCTCTGATAGAGCGGGTTGCAGCTCCCTCCGCTCAACACCACCTTCCTCATATGGTTATGCTTTTGGCATATCATGCACTACATCATTATCTGTGGCCACTCGTGTTGGTGTTGAGGTTGTGTCTGGATTTGCATCGGTTTTATCAGCACTGGAATTAGAAGACATCTTGGGTTTTTTAATATCTTATATTATATGGTCTTCAAGAAACTAGGGGTGTTCATAGGTTCGGGTCGACCCGCGATCCGACCCGTAGTGACCCGACCTGACCCGACCCAACCCGATCGGGTTTATGATTTTTAAAAATTAATTTCGGGTCAATTTGAACCAGACCCGAAATTTCGGATCGGATCACGAGTTTGGGTCAGAAAAATTAGGTCTGACTCGACCCAATTTAATTATATATATAGTTTTATTGATACAATTTTGACAAGACAAAGGTGTAGCTGAAGTGGCAAAGTACTACTTAAATCAGACATTCTCATTTTATTCTTTCTTTTTCCAAAAATAAAAAACAAAATATGTATGTTATTGTTGAGATTCGAACTTAAGACCATTTCCACATTAATCCAAGTCTTAACCATTTCAACCACACACTGATTATGTCAAAATTATATCAAAACAAATATATATATTATATTCACGGCATATTATTCATTTTTTTCTTCTATAGTTTGAAAATTATTCATTTTTCCACCCGATAAGTGAAAATTTGTTTAAATTATCTATTTAATTTATGAAAATTATATATTTTCCATCTCATAAAATGAAAAATTGAACACATTTGAAATTTCACATGGAAAATGGAGCGATTTCAAAGTTTTCATGAAAAACGATACTTATTATGCGTTTACATACTCGTAATCGAAATGAGAAAAAATTATGATTTTATTAAATTTCTATCTATTAGATTATTCTTTTATTAAAATATTAAATATTATTTTAGTATTAAAGAAATAATAGCAAAAAATTATGGGGAAAACCCTATCGAAAAATGGAGTCTGCAAACGGAATTTGCAGAAATAAAATTAATTGACCCAACTAAAATCATTAGAGTAAAACCAATGGTGTATAATCAAGAAGATAAACTTGAATTTGAAAAACAAGTAAAAGAACTCCTTGAGTTAAAACTCATAAAGTATAGTAAAAGTCCTCACAGTAGACAGTAGTCCTGCGTTTATGGTAAGAAATCATGCAGAGATCAAAAGAGGAAAAGCCATGATGGTAATTAACTAGTTTCACATCTGGATTTTGAACTATAGTCAGGCTTTAAAACAATTTCTTTCATACCCGAAGGTGGAGTGATTTGAATACTTGCTTGTGGCTGCAAGTTGCCTTGGCTTGATACAGCTTGACGCTGTTCCACTTGCATATTTTATATGCATATGGTTGTGAAGTGTTGGCATTATCATATTGGTAGATGCGTAGATAATATAGTTTTTGACTAATATTATTTTTCACGTTAATTAATTTACTGTACATTATAAGTCTACTTTGGAAAGTTAGATTTGATACATTTGATAGCCACAAAACATTCAATTATGAAAAATGCAAAAGTGATAAATAATTAACTTAAGTAAATAAGTATGGAATATCTCACTGTTAAAACCATATAAAATATTTATATGATTTTTCATGTGTTACTCACTAATTTTAAGATTTATTCATTAATTAATTTAAGTAAATCATATAATGTATAATTTTTTTTAATCAAAATTATAAACTTGGTTATTATAGATTGAATTATTTTCAATTATCACTTACTACAATAATAAGTTATAAGTGATAAAGTTGGATATTAGTATTTTGAAATAATAATATAGACTTAGATTTATCTATATTATAGTTATAGAATATTCAATTAACATTGTAAAATATATGTAATTATATTAATTTAGTAAAATCATATACTGAATTTATAAACTTGGTAGTATAGGTTTAAGTTAATATTAGAATATTCAATTATCACAAGCATACACCTAGTTTTATTGTGATAAAGTTGAAAGTTATTTGTTAATTATATGTAGCATACTTGGTTGAGAATTAAAAGTGTAATAATACACAAGTAATTCCTTCCAAACTTGATTGAATTTTATATTTATATTTGTAATATCATTATACTTGTAAATTAAAGTGTATCACTAAGATTGAATATCTAAGATTTTCTATTGAAAAAGTGATTAAAGGAATTCTGTCAAAAAGGCGATAAGAGCCTAAGTGGGCAGGGATTTAAGTGGTTACTCCGGACCCCCCATTGTCCTCTGGGAATTTTCCTTTATTCACTTATCATAAGAAGTCTTAGTCATAAATTCAAGGACTTGTGTTATTTGGTACTACTATCCAATATAACAACAAGTGGATTCTTAGTGTATCACTTAAACAAGATCATATGGTTGATCGTTGTGTGATTTGTCTTTTGTAGACTTATTGATTACTGTTTATTTTCCAGTTACACATGGCTAGCAGAAACATCACAGTACCGGTCACTCATGGAGAAAAGCCGGAAAAGTTTGGTGGGGCAAACTTTAAACAGTGGCAGAGCAAAATGCTATTCTACCTGACAACTCTCCAGTTGGCTAATTTCCTCAAAGATACTCCGGGTCCTGTGGAGGGTGAATAGGAAACAGCTAAGGAACTGCGAGAATAGACATGGTTGTCTGGCGACTTCTTGTGCAAGAACTACCTTTTGGGTAGACTAGACAATACCATGTACAATGTGTACCAAGGCATGACTTCTCCGAAGATTCTCTGGGAATCTCTCGAGAAGAAATAAAAAACTGAGGATGCCGGACAAAAGAAATTTATTGTGGGTAGGTTCCTGGACTACAAGATGGTAGATTCAAGAACTGTAATGTCTCAGTTGGGTGAACTGCAATTGATCATTCATGAAATATTGGATGAAGGGATGAAACTCTGTGAGACGTTTCAAGTTGCTACTATCATTGAAAATTTGCCTCCATCATGGAAAGGCTTCAGGAGCTATCTAAAACATAAAAAGAAGCAGATGATCCTTGAAGACCTTGGAGTTCGATTGAGGATCGAAGAGGACAACATGAAGTCCAAGAAGGCCAGCTACAAGACTATGGAGTCTAAGGCCAACATCGTTGAAGGTGTAAAGGGTAGCAAGAAGAGAAAGAACAGTGGAGTTGATTCTTCCCAAGCTAACAAGAAGTTCAAGGGGAAGTGCTACAACAGTGGAAAGAGCGGTCACATGACAAAGGACTGCAGAAATAAGAAGTCTCAGGACAATGGCAAGAAAAAGAAAAATGAGGCCCATGTCACTGAAGATGAGTAGCTGACTGATGAGATATCAGAGATGAACCTATCAGCAGTGGTAACTGAAGCCAACTTGGTTGGGAATCCGAGAGAATGATGGGTAGACACTGGGGCTACACGTCATATCTGTGCAGATAACAAGATGTTTTACTCATATCAGAAGGTCGATGGCGGGGATCATCTGACAATGAGAAACTCGTCTACCTCTAGAGTGGTTGGACAAGGAACAATGGTTCTGAAGATGACATCCAGAAAAGAGCTTACATTGAAGAATGTGTTACATATTCCAGATATTCGGAAGAACCAGGTCTCGCGCTCTCTCCTTAACAAGGCTGGTTTTAAGCTTGTATTTATTTCTGATAAATTTGTATTGACAAAAAATGATGTGTATGTAGGAAAATGATACCTCACTGAGGGTCTTTTCAAGTTCAATGTAATGACTGTTAACCGACACAGTGCTAATAATAAAGCTACATCTTCTGCTTATATTATTGAGTCACAAAATGTATGACAAGAGAGGTTAGGACATGTTAATTATGATACAATGCGTAAATTAATTAACATGGACCTTATACCTAAATTTTTAATTGATAGCCAACATAAGTGTGAGACATGTGTTGAAGAAAAAATGCATAGAACATCATTTCATTCCATAGAACGAAGTTCTGAACCCTTGAAACTTGTACACAGTGATGTGTGTGATATGAATATTGTGCAAACAAGAGACAATAAAAATTACTTTGTCACTTTTATCGATGATAACATAAGATTATGTTATGTGTATTTGCTGAGGAGCAAAGATGAAGCTATTGAGAGTTTCGTACACTATAAGAACGAAGTTGAAAATCAACTTGGCAAGAAAATCAAGAGAATCAAGAGTGATAGAGGTGGTGAATATGTGTCACCATTTGGTGAATATTATTTCAATCATGGAATTATTCACAAAACCACTGCTCCTTATTCACCTCAACAAAACGGGATTGCTGAGCTCAAAAATCGGACGTTGAAGGAAATGATGAACGCCATATTGACAAGCTCTGGTTTACCCCAAAACTTGAGGGGGGAAGCCTTGCTTTCCGTGAACTACTTTCTGAACAAGCTTCCTCACAGAAGATTGGACAAAACAGCATATGAGTTGTGGAAAAGTCACGTACCTTCCTACAAATACCTAAAAATGTGGGGGTATCTTTCCAAAGTAATGGTTCCTAAACCTAAGAAGGTTAGAATATGACCTAAAACTGTTGATTATATATTCATTGGATATGCTCGCAACAGTAGTGCGTATCGATTCTTGGTGCACAAGTCTGAGATTCCTGACATCAATCCGAATATGATAATTGAGTCAATGAATGTAACATTTTTTGAAGAGACATTTCCTTGTAAGGAGAGATAAAGAACAAAGTCTCTCAAAAGAACTATTGATACTGTCAGAGACAGTGATCAGGTTGACCAAGAATCAGATCAACGCATAAACGTTGAGGCAATCGAACCTAGACTTAGTAAAAGAGCTAGAACGTCTAAGTCATTTGGTCCCGATTTTCTGACATACTTGTTAGAAAATGGGCCTCAAAGTTATAAAGAAGCAATGTCTTCGTCGGAGGCACCTTTGTGGAAAGAACTTATTAACATTGAGATTGATTCCATCCTACAAAACCATACTTGGGAGTTGGTTGATCTTCCTCCAGGTTGTAAGCCACTGGGCTACAAATGGATATTCAAACGGAAGATGAACCGGCTGGATCAATAGATAAGTACAAGGCAAAACTTGTCATAAAAGATTATAGACAAAAAGAGGGCCTTGATTATTTTGACACCTATTCATCAGTGACCCATATCACATCAATAAGAATGCTCATAGCCATAGCAACTATATTTGGTCTTGAAATACATCAAATGGATGTAAAGACGGCGTTCTTAAATGGTGAATTGGACGAGAAGATTTACATGGAACACCTAGAAGGTTTCAGTGTTTCTGGACAAGAACAGAAAGTGTGCAAACTTATAAATCCTTGTATGGATTAAAACAAACACCTAAACAATGGCATGAGAAATTTGACAAAGAGATGTTATCAAGTAGGTTTAAAACCAATGAGTGTGATAAATGTGTGTACACCAAATCAACTCAAAAATGATATGTCATTGTGTGCCTCTATGTAGACGATATGCTGATAATTGGAAGTAATCATGAAATGATTCAGTCTACCAAGAACGTGTTATTCAGTAGATTTGATATGAAATATTTAGGCGTAGCTGATGTGATCCTAGGAATTAAGATTTCTAGGACATCAGAAGGATATATATTATCTCAAACTCATTATATTGAGAAGATACTTGAGAAATATAACAAAGGAGATCTAAATGTGGCTAGAACTCTTGTAGACCTAACTCTTCATATATCAAAGAATACTGCCTCCAACGTATCGCAATTAGAGTATTCGAGAATCATCGGAAGTCTGATGTATCTCACGAATTGCACACGACCTGATATTGCTCAAGCTGTGAACAGGCTTAGCAGATATACGAGCAATCCATGACATAACCACTGGAAAGCCATAGTAAGAGTTTTGAGTTATCTGAGAGAAACTTCAAATACGGGCTGTATTATGATAGATATCCTGTTGTTCTAGAGGGATACATTGATGCTAATTGGATGTTTGATACAGTGGATTACAAATCTACGAGTGTATTTATTTTCACACTTGGTAATGTAGCTGTGTCATGGAAATCCTCGAGGCAAACATGCATTGCCCGGTCTACTATGGAATCAGAGTTCATAGTATTAGACAAAACAACGGAAGAAGCGGAATGGCTTCAAAATTTCCTTGAGGATATTTCTAGTTGGTCCAAACCGGTGCCAGCGATAAGCATACATTGTGATAGCCAATCGGCTATTGGGAGAGCCCAAAATATAATGTATAATGGTAAGTCTCGACACATACTTCAGAGACATAATATCATACGTCAACTGCTCTCAAGTGGCATAATATCGATCGACTATGTGAAATCAACGGAAAACCTAGCGGATCCACTTACTAAAGGTTTACCTAGAGAGCAAGTAGAGAAGTCATCGAGGGGAATGGGCTTGAAGCCTATAAATTAAGAATTGTTATTGTGGAAACCAACCTAGCTGACTGGAGATCCCAAGATCTAGGTTCAAAAGGGACAACTGAAAC
>SKCR01039043.1:0-48325 GCA_019454045.1 Zanthoxylum bungeanum | reverse complement strand
CTGAAGATAAAGCGTCTTTCGCACTAAAAAAGCCAATTCTTGCACTACAAGAAACAAAAGAGAAAAAGTTCCACCAGCTCAACGAATTGGAGGAATTTCACAATCAGCCTTTTGAGGATGCCAAATTGTACAAAGAAAAGGCCAATAAGAGACATGTTGAGAAGTTAGTGCGCATACAACTGGAACTAGGGCAGAAGGTGCTGTTAAACAAATCAAGGGTGAAATTCTTCCCATGGAAGCCAAAATCACGGTGGTCAGGTCCATTTGTGATCACCAAAGTTTTACCAGATAGAGCCGTTGAGATACATGATCCTGACTCCAACAAAACTTTCAAGGTTAAAAACAAGCGTGTTAAGCACTACTGGGGAGAATCATTTGAGCGACAAAAAGAAAGTGTCACACTTTCATATCCAGCCTAACATTCGATAAGTCACGTCTAGCTGTCGACGTTAAACTTAGCAGTCACAGGGAGGCAACCCATGTAATTTTTGTATATATTGTGATCTGGTGTGTTTTATTTTTGTGTGTTTAATTTTTACAGGTAAAGTCATTTCACGATGGAAGAAGCTCTCGCAAATCTTCACAAGCAATTTCTTTCTCTCCCTCAAAAATCTCTGATGAAAGTCTACAAATCTCGCTTGGAACAGATGAGACTACTGATGATCAAAGGTATTCCTACTGATATTCGTTGGATTATTGAAGCACGGGTCCGATTGGCAGGTGAGTCTTCTGACTCTTTTATTTCACATCTGTCTGGTTTAGGAAGGAGTACATATGCTAAAAAGAGAAGAGCCAAAAGAATGTGTGTTTGTTATAAATTTGCTCGTATGTTTTGTGATACTCATTGTCGTTCTTTAGGAATGGTGTCTGATAACCGCGAAGATAAGATTAATTTCACTAGGGATGACTTGAGTAAGGAGTTTTTGGATGATATATCTAAAACTCTTGAGACGCATCCCAGTGGATATGTGTATCACGAAATTCGTGTGTTATATGCACAATTTGAAAAAGAAAGACAACAGTTAAGTCTTGGGAATCTGACTCAAAAAGACCCTGTTTGCCAATTTATAAGAAAATTGGATGGGAAGCTTGTCCCTGACGCATAGATGTTAATCAAGCCACTACTTTTCTAGTAAATATTATATCTCTTTGTGTTTTCCTGATAATTGTTATGTGTATTGTTGTTTTCTTTTATTTTCTCCGACATGATCCAGACCTTTTTTACTATCACGATTTATTTTACTGTTAACTAATAATTGTCATTTGGCAGGTACTAGTGCTATTATTTTACTCACCCTTTTCAGGTATTATAAATTCAACTCATCATTCCACTTATGAAGACATCCAGAATAAAACATGGAAGCCACTTCAAGAAGACGAGTTGAAAACATCTGTGTGTTTTGCGGTACTAGTGTTGGTACTAAGCCACAATACGTAGAAACAGCACAGGAATTGGGTCGATTCTTAGCTGCAAGGAATATGAACTTAGTATATGGCGGAGGCAATCTTGGACTTATGGGGATCGTTTCAAAAGCCGTACAGGAAGGAGGCAGTCATGTTTTTGGAATCATTCCAAAACCTTGGCGGATGTAAATCTTATTGGACCATCAAACGGAGATGAACTGATCTTGCCAGGTATGTCTGAACGATTGGTAGAAATGATTAACCGTGCTGATACTTTTATTGCTTTGCCAGGTGGCTTGGGTACATTGGAGGAAATGTTTACAGTGTTGTCTTGGGCGAACCTGAACATACATCAGAAACCGCTTGGACTGTACAACGTTGATGGATTTTATGATTTTCTTTGTGTGTTTCTTGATGATGCCCGGAGAAATGGGTTCGTGTCAAAACCTTTAAAAGAACTCATCTTTACTGCCACAACTGCTCCGGATCTAATTGACCAAATCTTAGCCTATGAACCACAAATTGACCATATCCTTTCAAAGATAAATTGGTCTGAGGACGATCGTGGTAAGAGGCGTCGGATTAATCTGGATCTTAACCTTTAATTCCCTGTAGAATTTTAGTTATCCAGGTATTATCTTCTAAACTCTTCTTCCATTGTTTAAGACATTGGGGACAATGTCTCATTTAGGTTTGAGGGAGGTAATTAGTTGATCAGTACCTTGTTTTTAGTTTGTGTGTTGTTTTTATTTTTAGTCCTAAATTTTTTGAAAAAAAAAATTGAAAAATTTTCAAAAATTACAAAAATATTTTGTGTTTTTGTGTTTTTAGTTTGACTAAAAAGGTGAAATTGGTAAAAGATAGATGTGTAAGGAATTTCCACTCTTGAGACGTATCTCAAACCATTTTTGAAACAAGTTAGTTTTTGTTTATTTCATTTTAAATTATTTAATTTGTAAATTCTCCATAAAACTGACTAAAATGGATTTTCATATGCTCAGTTAGCAGATATTATCAACATGCATTGTAACATACGGGCATGAGCTAAAATTGAAAAGTTTGTAATATTCAGTGCTCTAGTTTAATTGGAAGAAGCATCTCAAAAAGTGATGGAGTAAAAAAATAATACAAAATAATAAAAAAATAAAAAAACATCTGATATCCGAGTTATTAAGTCTGTAAGGGTGTTTTAACACCTAGAGCCCTAAAGCCAACTGGTTTGGGAGTCACTGGCCCAAAGCTCGCTATATGGATCAAAGATGCTGCAAAAATATATATATCTGAAGTCTGAGTAATTAAGTCCGTAGGGTTGTCTTAACACATGGTGCCCTAAAGCCAACTGGTTTGGGAGCCACCGACCCAACACTCGCTACATAGATGGAAGATATTGTATATAAAAAAAAATAAGAAAAAAATCTGAAAAATCTGAAAAATTATTCCATTGCTACAAAAGGTGTGAATTCTGATAAAACTTAGGACAAAAATATTACTCTCTTATCAACTGCACTTGTGACTGTTGTGGGCAAAAATGAGTTGTTTAATATTTTGTCTGCTGTGTATATGGAGAATGGTAAATATAATAGGAGAATTTACTTATTCGGTAATTTAGAAGGAAAGAAAACAACTAGTAACTTGGAGTAGAAGTTTCACATGATTAGTCACTAACTTCTTTATTCTCTTTTCTCTTGTCTTTTTGCTTTTGTGTGAATTAGTTTTATTATCTTTTTACTTTTGTAAAACGTTTGTGGGTATCGTTGATGAACCATCCAGAAGTTTGTTGTGTGTAATTATTAAAGTCATTTTCAATCATATTCAAAGCAAAAAAATAAATAAAAAAATAAAAAAATAATAAAAATTATCAAATCACCAACAAACATGATAAGCAATTAGTGGAGCAATTAATAATGGATTTGGTGGAGCAATTAGTGGAGCAATTAGTGGAGCAATTAATAATGGATTTGGTGGATGATTTGATGGAGGCAAAATTTTGCCTATAAATACCAAGCCATTTCATTTGTAAAATTCATACTTTCTTTTAAGGAGTTCCTTAAGAATACTAAGAAGATTGTATCTTTTTTGTTTATTTACAGCTTTCAGTAATTAATTTCCGCTTTCGCACTTTCTTTTCTTTACTTTTCAGTTTTTACTTTCCGCAATTTACTTTTACCCACAGTACTTTTCTTTCTTTAATTTTCAGTGTTTACTTTTCAGTAATGAGGAGGTAACTCCGCTTTGCTGGGGTGAAAGGTTAAACTTTTATTACTAATATTTAGATTAATCTCTCTTAATTATAATATATAAACTAGTTAAAACCTGACTTTACGAGGATACCGCAATATTGGTTGGTTGGTAATTATTTAATTGGTTTTATCATGACTAAACTGGATACCGCCTGATTGGTCGGTTGGTAATTAATTATTAATTTGACTTAATCTGGATACCGCCTATATGGTTGGTTGGTAATTATCATGGAAAATTAATATATTATATTAAGGGAGATATCTAAAATAGAAGTAACAAAAGTGGATCCTTTTACCCCAGCATTTTCTTTTATTGTACTTTTACTTTATTTACTTTTCAGCAATTTACTTTCAGCATTTACTTTTCAGCAATTTACTTTCAGCATTTACTTTTCAGCAATTTAGTTTCAGCAATTTACTTTCAATATTTACTTTTCAGTAATTTACTTTCAGCATTTACTTTCAGCATTTACTTTTCAGCAATTTACTTTCAATATTTACTTTTCAGTAATTTACTTTCAGCATTTACTTTTCAGCATTTACTTTATGTCTTTTATTTTATTTAAGTTTTTACTAGCCCTAGTTATGTGTCGTAACTAAGTTAGTTATATGGGGTTGTGATGAATCCTAATATCACCGGTTTATAAGGGGTTATTTTATAGTTTATGTAATATAAAGGTTTACTTATTAAGTCTTAAGCTTAATGATTCTTGTTGTCTGATCACCAATAAGATTGATGTGGTAAATCTAAAATAAACTTGAAAAAGGAATTTTAGGTTTCAACCTTAGACTTAATAGCCCACGATCTTCCTTGAGGATAGATAACACTTTAATAGATTTCCTTATATGATAGACATATACCTGTCGGGCGGGGATAGCTATAATTGGAACTTAAACTTAATGAATCCAGATAATTTGGTTGACATAGACATATGGTTCAATTGGGTTAAACTGGGTATTTACGTCTGACCATCGACAAAGGCTTTTGCATAATTTAGTGTTCCAGGTTAGTAAACCGATTTATTACACAACCATGAAATAACCACTTCATCTTTTAAAAGATATTAGAAAGATTCACAACCCTAGATAGTTTTTAATATTGAATTTTCTTAAACCTACTTTTGTGCAATTTTATTTACTTGTTTTTAAATTTAGAATCATCACCATTTCAAATCAATCAATCAACCTGTTAGATACTAGTAATCATTTGACATCATAAAATTAATAGATTAGGTATTAAGTCCTCGTGGGATCGATACTTTTTATACTACTTGAACGATATGTACCCTTGCGTTATACGTGTGTTTTTACGCCGGTCACCTAGTTAAGTTTCATACAATTTGTTGGTCAAAGTCAAGATTGTGTGTTATTTAACGGGATCCTAGCCCACTAGGAAACTAGGTTTCCCGAGTACTCAACAGAGGGTTAGAGGCTCGCCGAAAAATAGTGAGAGGCAAGTATTAAATTTGCAATTTTGTTTAGATACTTGCCAATACGCGCTCATTTCAATTTTCGTCATTATTTAAATATATATTAGTTGGACTAATATTTAATTGTTGTTTTAATTAAACAGTTGGACTGTATTCAAACTATTTCATTTATAGTTGATTATATAATTGGATTACAGTAATCAATATTTTTGAATTTAACCGAATCAATTGTAGTTGATTATATAGTTAGACTATAGTAATCATTATATTCAATTGTACCCTAAATCGTTGATTGGATAGTTGGACTATTGGAATCAAGATAGCTGAAAGATTAGCGTTTAGAACATAATCCTGGTAGAAAATATCTTTAAACGGCACCAATTTTTAGATTGGGAATAAAACCTCAGGATAGTCCTGGGAACTGAGAAGTTATTCTATTTGATAGAGAAACATCTCGGGCCTGAGCTCGGAGTTGAGCAAATAGTGGAGCATGAGTTTTGGAAGACTCATGGTGATGATAACTTTAGTGCTCAATCCCTTATGCTTACCGCAATGACTCTTTAATTCCGTCGTCAGAATTAAGGATTAGATCTTTATACCATGATGTTGAAATTAAAGATCTTCATAGATCTAATCTTAGATCTTAGGAGTATGAATTGCAAAAGAAGCTCTTTCGCTCGCGTATGTCAGAGGGTACATCTGTCGAGCACTAGGTGTCGCAGATGATTGTTGACATCGATCAGCTAGGTTAGCTGGGCATTACCTACGTGGTCGAGACTACCAAAGATTTGATCTTGTAGTCTCTACCCGAAAGCTGAGGTAGGTTCATTATGAACCAAGAGAAAACTATTGGAGAGTGGACGGCTATGCTCTAGGAGGCGGAGCGAGAGCTTCTAAAAGGGGCAAAGGCAAAATCGTCAAAGTCTTCTAGGAAGACAAATGACATATCCCAAGATGTCTGCCTAAACTGTGGCAAACGGGGTCACAGGAAGCGTGACTGCCATATGGACAAGGCAGACATGAAGGAAGTGAAGGCGAGGCAAGGCTCCGACTTCAAGTATGTTTTTCAAAAACATGTTCACTACTGGTTTTAAAATTGGATTTTAGATATCGGAAGTGGTACATAAGCATATGTACTGATGTGCGGGATCTGCTGATTAGCAGGAGACTTGCTTCAGTTGAGATCTACCTGCGAGTCGGAAACGGGACGAGAGTCGCTGTTTTAATCGTAGAATCCTAAGTTTAGGAACTACCATTTGGGCATGTACCTGAATTAGGAAACTGTTATAATGTACCTAGTTTGACTAGAAACATTATCTCTGTATCTAAGTATAACTCGTTGCGGGTATACCTTTATATTCTATAACACTAAGTGTTTTGTTTATAAAGTTGATATAGAGATAAACACATTAGATGTGAATAACAATATTTATATTTAGAATATAAATTAATCTCATACATATAGCATGACAAACAAATAGCTCAAACTGAATTAATCAGATGAGACTTATTTGTGGCATTGTTGTCTGGGACACATTAACAAGACTCGTATATCCATACTTTCGAAGAGTGGGTACTAGGACAGATTTGATTCTAATTCAAATGATGTCTACGAATCTAGTTTATTGGGCAACGTACCTAAAATACCTTTTACTTAGTAAAAGGTATTATGCCACTGATTTGTTAGCCCTCGTTCATAGTGACGTAAGGGGGACCATGTCTAGCTAGGCTAGAGGTGGATATGAATACTTCGCAACCTTTACGGATGTGGCATCGCGTTATGGTTATGTGTTTCTTGTGAAACATAAATCAGAAACTTTTGATAAATTCAAAGAGTTTCGACACGAAGTATAAAACAGACCGGCAAGAGTATTAAAACATCATGATTGGACTATGGTGGAAATACTTAAGCAATAAGTTTCTCGATTATTTGAAAGAGTATAATATTTTTCACAATGGACTCCTCCCGAACACCTCCATTTGACTGTGTGTCCGAACAGAGAAACCAAACTTTTTGGACATAGTTAGGTTAATGATGAGTCGCTCTGAGCTACCAATTTCCTTCTGAGGATACGCATTAAACAATGCAATACTTATTTTGAATAAGGTTCCATGAAAATCTATTAGACAGACTTCATATTAGATATGAATATGAAAGAAATCAGGTTTTCTCATTCCTGAAGATTTGGGATTGCTGGGTGATCGGCGTAAACACACACGTATAATGCAAGCGTACGTATCGTTCAAGTAGTATAAAAAGTATCGATCCCACGAGGACTTAATACCTAAGCTATTAATTTTATGAGGTCAAATGATTACTAGTATCTAACAGGTTGATTGATTGATTTGAAATGGTGACGATTCTAAATTTAAAAGCAAGTAAATAAAACTGTTCGAAAGTAGGTTTTAAGAAAATTCAATATTAAAAACTATCTAGGGTTGTGATTTATTCCAATATTATTTAAAGATGAGGTGGTTATCCTATAGCTGGGTAATATATTGATTTATTAACCTGGAACACTAAATTATGTAAAAGCCTCTTCCGATGGTCAATTACAAATACCTAGTGTAATCCAATTGAACCATATGTCTATGTCAACCAAATTACCTAGATTCATTAAGATTAAGTTCCAATTTGGCTACCCCCGCCCGACAGGTATATTCCTATCCTGTAAGGAAATCTATTAAAGGGTTATCTATCCTCAAGGAAGATCGTGGGCTATTGAATCTAAGGTCTTAAACTTAAAATCCCTATGTCTAGTTCATTTTAAGTTTACCTAGTCAATTTTATTAGTGGCCAGTTAATAAAAAGCATTAAGATTAAGACTCAATAAATAAATCTTTATATTACCCAAACTATAATCTAACCCCTTATAAACCGGTGATATTAAAAGTCATCACAACATCAGATAACTAATTTAGTTACAACACATTACTAGGGCTACTAAAATAAAAGACATAAAGTAAAAATGACAAAAGTAAAATGCGGTAAAGAAGAAATTGAAAAGTAAAATATATAAAATAAAATGCTAAGGTAAAAGGAATTAACTTCTACTATTTACTATTTTAGATATCTCCCAATAAATAATATATAAACTTGTGATAATATAACCAACCAGCCATATAGGCGGTAGCCTGATTAAGTCAAATTAAGTCCAACCAGCCATTAAGGCGGTAATATTATTCCATAATCCAGCCATAAAGGCGGAACCAAAATAAACCAGCCATAAAGGTGAAACCAAAATAAAATTACCAACCGACCAATCTAGCGGTATCCTTGATTAGTCAGGTTTAAACCAGATTAAAATGAATTACCAACCGACCAATCTGGCGGTATCCTTGACTAGTCAAAATTTAAATAGTGAATATATTATTTTTAAGGGAGATTAATCTAAATAGTAATAGTAAAAGAATTACCTTTCACCTTAGCAGGGGGAAGTTACCTCCTCATGGTAAATAGTAAAAACTATAAAAAGTAAAGAAAGTAAAACACTATTATTACAAAAAGTAATTAAAATTAATTACAAAACTTAAAATAAAAAAAACTAGAGAGAGAAACTCCCTATTTACATCAAAGAAATGAGAGAGAATGGTACAACTGAAACTGAAACGTCGAGCTGAATTTATAGGCATCAGTGGGGTCTGGGCGTCGCGACGCCAAGCCAGCGTCGCGACGCTGGAACAGTTAGGCGTGGCATGCTATGGTGATGACACGTGGCAATTCGGATAAGAAGATAAGGCGACACATGGCAAGGCGGCTGAGAGCTCAATTATTATGCTGATGTGGCGACACGTGGCGAAAGGGAGTGACGGCACCGTAGGATTGCGACACGTGGCACACGGTGATTGGTTGATGATGACGTGGTGAGGACGTGGCACTTTGACTCGGTCAACTGGTGATGTGGATGATGACATGGAGGTGACGTGGAGTGACACGTGGCACACGTGGCAATGGTGATTGTCGGCACCGTAGGATGATGACACGTGTCACGACGCACGTTAGCAAATCGGCTGTGATGGTGACACGTGGCACGGCGCACGTTAGCAAAGTCAAACTTTTCATATTCTGATCTATTGACCGGCGCACATTAGCATGACCCGGTGCACGTTAGGCGTCGCGACGCCAAAGGCTTTCACGTCGCGACGCGCCCAAATTACCAAAATGGCCCTTTTTTCTAATTTTCTCTCTTTTGCTCCAAATCACCTCCAGAATGTCCTGAAACTTTATTTATCTACAAAATAACACAAAACACATCAAAATATTCACAAAACTCAAGAAACTATACAAAATATTAGGTTAAATGAGTGGGAAATAGTGATAGATTTACCACTCATCACACTCCCAAACCTAAAATTTTGCTAGTCCTCGAGCGAAACACATAATAAATTTAACTAAGCCACTTTCCTAGGGATCACGGTTTCATTTAGCATATGCAACAAGCCTTTAAACCCCTACGTGTCCCTAGTGGACGAGTTGTAGTCTCGTGAGGGTTTACAGCAATGATACCCACAAACATTTTACAAAAGTAAAAAGGTAGTGAAACTAATGCACACAAAAGCAAAAAGACAAGCGAAAAGAGAATAAATAGGAGACAGTATCAATCCACGAAGGATAAATCATTAAATATCCCTAGTCAGAGTATTATCGAGATTGGACATCGATAAATACGTAAAAGACTAGTATTACACTTGTGCGCGTTGTGAGGGCACAACGACATAGTTCTCATATATTTGGGTATAAGATACTAATGAAAGTGTAATATGAGGTTGTGTTTTACCGATGGTACGGGAAACAGCTTCGCTCTGGATAGACCCTCTCGGAATTCCATTGGTAGTATGACTATGTGTCTATGGAAGTCCGAAATCAGAGTAGGTGTATTTGGTCTTAACCTGAGACTTGCACCGCTAATACTTGCGACAATCAATATACTTTGGTTGTGGTCGTCCAGGACTTTAAAAGGTTCTGTGTACACCAATGCTGGGTATATTGAGAATCATAGTGTGTTGGGTGTGATGTCAAGATGGAAGTGTCACTCCAGTCATATGGAGATGATGGTCACGTAGGATACGAGATTGGTTCTCTTAAATGCTGCAGCTATCGGGATATTATGACTAGGTCATGTATATCCGATTATTGAGACTAGTTACCAGACATCCGACATGTGCTTCGTACGGGGCAGACACAATTCCAGCCCCAGTCCTAGCACGTGATCATCCGATACTGGACAGAAATATGCAATACTACGTATACTACGCCTGATATAAATCCTTTATTCCTGTAAGGATATTTCTGGAGAATTAGGTAGGCATGGCGCTTTGCTAGAAGCCAACCTTGTCTTGTAAATCGGTACAAACGTAGTACGAGGTACTTACGTGTTCGGATAGTCCGACGACCGAATTTACTGCCAACATATCCGGGGATCTCATTGGTCGCTTCCCGAAGATTCACCGATGATGTATGACTCGTACTTTAATTAATCTGGGATTAATTAGAAGAGAGAGAAAATTAATCTGGGATTAATTGCAGAGATATTTTATCTGGGATAAAATATCATTCAAAGAGAGATAACGATTAATTTGGAATTAATTGATTAATTAATATATTCGATATATTAAACAAAATTGGATTTCGACGCGGAAATAAAAATTAGATTTTAATTCGGGCGAACAAGTTAATTTAGAATTAATTCGTTAGCGACGTGAATAGTGATTTCGCTAGCGTAATCATTTAATTATGACGCAACAGAAAATTTGTTAATTTAGAATTAGCGAACCCGAGCCGAGATTATTTACGAGCGCATTCGAATTTCGAATTTGATTGCGGCACGCAAGTCAAATCAAGCGTCAAATCGCTAGTCGCATCAAGCGTCAAATCATATCACTTTGAGTGATGTGACAATTGATTGATTGAGTGATGTGACTTGATTGATGGGAGTTGATGTTGGTTGTTGGCAAACTTTAATGCCATTTGATTTTTTGGAAAAAGAAAATGAAAATCAATTTTAGAAATTGAAAAGTGTATTTGATACACCTTTTCTCACCAACCAAAAACCAACGCTCTCACTCTTCTTCTCTCCTCTAAGTCACGCCCAAGGGGCTGCATTTTTCTCCTCTCTTCTGATGCTCACTGCCGTGAGATAGGGAAGCAAAAAGTGCTTGATTTTGTGGCAAAATCAAGAGAGCTAGCACTCCGAGAGACATGCAAAGGTGATGGGGAAGTCTACCCATGAGGTGGGAATCGTTCGACGAAGCCTGGAGCTTGACGAAGGACCAAAACCGAGCCAAACTAGTGAACAGTCACAGCTCACTGCCGAATGCAACCAGTGGGCAGATTTTGAGTTTCGTTGCTTGCAGCGTTGCTCAACCGATCGATGTAAGTATTCCGCAACTTCGTTGATTTGTATTCGCACATATTTCATGCTTGTTTATGATCTTGGGACCTTAATAAAAACCAACAATATACATGTCACTAAATCATATTGTTTCAATCTAATAATAATTAGATCGAATATGCTTATAAAAGTAAAAAGTACTACCATAAATAAGTAATATTATGGAAAAATGAATTGTTCGTATTCATGAATCAGACATAAATACGATGTAGATTGGCACTCCGAGTACCAACCCTACCAAAACACCGCATCATTCTCTGGCAAAGCGAAATAAAATCAACTAGATCTTAAAATCTGTGAGTGGACATTCTTTCCTTAAATTAATTTTCATTATATTATTTTAATATCATACTTTTTTTCTGCATTTAGGGCATTAGCCGAGTTTACTTTCAGCTATGTTTTGGTAAAAGATGATTTGAGAAATGATTTAGAAAGAGACGATTTCAAAAGTATGATTTCAGTTATTCCGAGGCATGGGGGAAAATACCACCTCGGTATTTAACTTGACTCAATATAGAATTGACGGATTCAGACATCGTGTGCCACGCAGTTGACTAAGTATGACAGATGCCCCTATATTCTATATTCAGAGTCTACTGGCTAACATAGATCCGCACCCCCGGTCTATATTGTGGCTTAGGGACGGTGATATGTAACGCCCACAATACCACCAGATTTCAGGGCTAGGGGACGGCTATGTTGGGGTTGTTGCTCAGAGCGCCAATTCCCGGTTGTATTTCTTTTGAATACTTCTGTAAAAGACATTATTATATGAAGAATATGCAGTTTCTATAATATAATCTATCTTTATATATGGTAAAGACGTAATGACCTTAGAATGATTAGTCATGGTACTGTTACAAAAGCGTCACAACTGACATTAAAGTACTAATCATGTCGTTGTCATTCTCAGACAGTTCCTGGTCAAGGTTTACACTACTTAGTCAGTAAAGTAAACCCGTTGAGACCGGTACGTCGTATACTGGAATATATGATTCCAATGGTTTCTCAATGAACCATTAGTCTTGGAGACTACCATAGACTTGTAGGTGTTATAGCAGGATAAAAACTGAACGACTCACCGAAGAATTCTTAATTGATGGTACACCAACGTCAATAGAATCTTTCTCGGTTGTGTAGCACTTGTGATTCTTAGACTTGAGATGCCATTGTGGGCACATGAGACATCTTCTACACTTAGATGGCAGTCACGTCACCGATCTAAATTTAGATCAGACCTCCGCATGTTCGTTGGGTGTAGATAAGATCCCAGGGTGTCCTATGTTATCAAGATAGGATCCCGCAGTTTCTGTGTACAAGAGCATAGGTAAGTTTAGGGGTTTTTAGGGGGTGAATCCGGTAACGCAGCGGAAGCGGTGGAAAATCGTATTTTCAGATTTCAAAACTTTTTCTCGGATTAATTAAATAAACATATTTATTTAATTTCCAATAATCAAATTATGAAAATAATTTCAATAATCATATTTAAGTGAATTTACCAAATTACCCTTACTTTGGTATTTTGTCCATTTTAGTCCGAAATTGATCTAATCAATTTTGAATGATTCTAAATCATTTCTAAGATGAACTTAGCATGTTCAAAACATCAAAACACCAAAAGCAACCAAATCCCCAAATTTCATCACTTTGGCCGAAGCTCCAAAGGGTGCCATTTGTGCACTTTGTCATTTCATGCTTCAAAACACATAAGATGTAATCCAATCAACATGAAACTTTATATGCATCATATACACACCAAATACACAACATATATGAAAACCCCAAATTTGGAATTGGTCATGAACCCTAATTTTTCAATTTCCACAAATTGGACAAATTAGACCAAATAGTTTAAATCAATTACTTCAATCATCATTCTTCCATCCAATCCAAGTCTCAACACAATGAAACAACTCAAGATCAAATCTAGGTCATTTAAGAGTGGGTCAAAACTCTAGATTAGCAACATGGTTTCCAAAACCTTAAAAAAGTTTACAACTACAATAGTCACAACCTCCTTCACCATACATGCTCAACACTCTACAAACTTCCATCAACAAAAACACAAAGAAATAAAGAAAAATAATCTAAGAACATCACATGTTGAAGCCTAGAACCTAAGGAACATTTCCTCTCTAATAGCAAGTTTGAAAAACTTACTAAAATTCCAAGCTTTCTTTGATTTATCTTTCTTTTCTCAAGCTTTCCTTAGTTTCTTCAATGGAGTTTTCTTTTTTAAAGTGTATTAGGTTAAATTAAAGTGAAATGAAAAACAATATATACTTGTAACATTTCACCTTGGCCGAAAATCAAGAACAAACAAGAAATTGTAATTTCAATTTCATTTCAATTATCATTTAATCAACTTGCATAAATATCAAAAACACTTTATTAGATATTTATTTAAGTCAACAAAAGCAACTAACATCATTTACTTTAAATATCCTAATGTAAGATATTTATATTTTAATTAATTTAATCATTTAACAATTAAATAATTAATTAATTAATCAAATACAAATATATTAAATATATGTATAATATTTACATTAAATATTAAAAACATATATTCATTTAGGATAAAAGTCAAATAACTCATTTTGACTATTAATTAATGTGTATTTAAATTAATCAAGTATTAAATGTAAATACACAATAATTAGGCAAATGACTATCTAGTCCCTTTAGCACGTATCTTGCGTTTAACCTTTAAACGACTTTATAAATAATCAATATTATTTATTAATGTTGCTCTAGTGCTCTACGAGTATGTTTCATTATTGAGACTCTCTAGATTCAGGTATATCCGTCACGAAATCTAATTTCGTGTCCATAATCTATCCACCCGTAGATTATGACGATCACGGATAATCTCGCTGAACCATACAGGTCGAGGTCATGGCAAATGTATAATTCCTCCGTCACAGGTATCCGGATAAATCCCAGAGATATAGATGTAAACGTCAAATCTCTATCGGGATTATCCAGTCGACTATTCTATTAGCAATCTCAAAAGAATGTTTAGAACTAGCTTCTAAACTTTACCACGGGCCCATGGTTTTATCTGATTGCTAATCATATGGACTACCTATGCTCTGATACACAGAACTGACGGATCCTATCTTGATACACATAGGACACCCTGAGGATCTGTCTACACCCAACGAACAGGCGGAGGTCTGATCTAAATAGATCGGTGACGTGACTGCCGTCTAAGTGTAGAAGATGTCTCATGTGCCCACAATGGCATCTCAAGTCTAAGAATCACAAGTGCTACTCAACCCAAGAAGATTCTTATTGACGCTGGTGTACCATCCATTAAGAATCTTCGGTGAGTCGTTCAGTGTTTATCCGCTATAAACACCTACACGTCTATACTAGTCTCCAAGACTAATGGTTCATTGAGAAACCATTGGAATCATATATTCCAGTATACGACATGTACCGGTCTCAACGGGTTTACTATACTGACCAAGTAGTGTAAACCTTGACCAGGAACTGTCTGAGAATGACAACGTCATGATACTTCTCAATGTCCGTTGCGACGCTTTTGCAACTGTATCATGACTAATCATTCTAGGGTCATTACGTCTTTACCATATAGAAAGATAGATTATATTATAGAAACTGCATATATTATTCATAATAATAATGTTTTACAGAAGTATTTAACAGAAATACAACCGGGAATTGGCGCTCTGAGCACCAACCCCAACAAAATCTCCCACTTGCTCTAGTGCCAATATCGATTGTATCTAATACCCATCGACTCCACGTGTTTATCAAACAACTTCGGAGGTATGGCCTTCGTCAGCGGGTCTGCTACATTATCTTCACTCGGTACCTTGCACACGACAATATCCCCTCGCGACACGATCTCTCGAATGATGTGGTACTTGCGTTCCACATGCTTCGACTTCTGATGCGCCCTCGGTTCCTTTGCTTGCGCAATGGCTCCAGTATTATCACAGTATAACGAAATCGCATTCTCGATACTTGGGACAACTCCCAATTCTGTGATAAAGTTCTTTATCCACACAGCCTCTTTTGCAGCTTCAGAAGCTGCAATATATTCCGCCTCAGTGGTGGAATCAGCTGTCGATCCCTGTTTGGAACTCTTCCAACAAACTGCACCTCCGTTAAGGGTAAAGACAAATCCAGATGTAGACTTTCTATCATCGGGATCCGATTGGAAATCGGAGTCTGTCACATTCGGTTTCCTCCATAATTATTAACTTATCCTTAGTACCTTTAAGATACTTTAAGATATGTTTAATGGCCATCCAATGGTCATTACCTGGATTGGACTGATATCGACTAGTTACGCTAACAGCGAAACTGATATCAGGCCTCGTACATAACATGGCATACATTATGCTACCCAAACATGAAGCATAAGGTTGGTTAGACATTCTAACCTTCTCATCTTCTGTTTGTGGACACATCTTCTTGGAAAGATGAATCCCATGTCTGAACGGTATGTTTGCTGTCTTACAGTTACCAAAGCTATACCGTTCCAAGATCTTATCTACGTACGTTGATTGGGATAACCCAATCAGCCTCCTTTGTCTATCTCTATAGAGTTTTATCCCTAAAACATAGGAAGCTTCTCCCAGGTCCTTCATGGAGAAATTCTTACAGAGGTACGCTTTGACGCTTTGCAACATACCTAAATCATTCCCAATGATTAGGATGTCATCAACATATAGGACTAAAAATACGACCATGCTCCCACTGGCCTTCTGATACACACAGGATTCTTCCGAATTCTGAGAAAACCAGACGATCTAATAATCTCATCGAATCGAAGATTCCAACTTCGTGAAGCTTGTTTAAGTCCATAAATGGACTTCTTAAGCTTACATACCATGCCCGAGGTTTCGCTGGATGTGAAACCTTCCGGCTGTTCCATATAGATTTCTTCATCAAGAAATCCATTTAGAAAAGCCGTTTTGACATCCATTTGCCAAATCTCGTAGTCATGATACGCAGCTATAGAAAGCAAAATCCGGATAGACTTAAGCATTGCTACCGGCGAAAAAGTTTCATCGTAGTCGACGCCAGGTCGCTGCGTGTAACCTTTTGCTACCAGTCGGGCCTTGTAAGTTTCAACCTTACCGTCAGGCCCGCGCTTCCTCTTGTAAACCCATTTACAACCGATAGGAACAATTCCTTCGGGAAGCGGAATCAAGTCCCAAACTTGATTTTCATGCATTGAGTCTATCTCGGATTTCATGGCACTTTGCCATTTCACGGAGTCGATGTCCAACATCGATTCTCTATAGGTGAAAGGATCTGTCTCTTCAACTAAGAGAACATCCAGACTCTTTTCTTGTATCAAATACAAGCGTTCAGGAGGTCTAGATACCCTTTCCGACCTACGGAGTGTGTGTGTTGAAGGTCCTTCATCTACTTGAACTTCAGGTTCCTCCGTTGGTTCGTTGTTTTCAGGTTGGACTTCATCAAGCTCAACCTGTCTATGATTACCACCTTCTGACAAAAATTTACTTCTAGAAATTTTGCGAAGCGAGCTACGAACACATTTCGATGCTCGGTATCATAGAACAGATATCCCCTCGTATTCGAAGGATATCCAACAAACCTAAACTTTTGCCCTCGAGGCGAAAGCTTATCTTGCTGAGTCACCCTGACATAGGCAGGACAACCCCAAACCTTAATATAATTAAGATTTGGTCTCCTACCGAACCATATCTGATACGGTGTCGTAGGAACAGCCTTTGAAGGAATCTTATTCAAAAGATGTGCGGCTGTTAAGAGAGAGTAACCCCATAAGTAATAGGGCAAATCTGTGAAACTCAACATCGATCGGACCATATCCAATAAAGTCCGATTTCTCCTTTCAGATACACCATTGTGCTGTGGTGTACCTGGAGGAGTATATTGAGCGAGAATCCCATTCTCCTTCATATAATCCATGAACTCACCACTCATATATTCACCGCCTCGATCTGATCGAAGGCATTTAATATATTTACCAGTTTGTTTTTCTACTTCATTTCGGAACTCTTTGAACTTTTCAAAGGTTTCCGATTTATGTCGCATCAAATACACATAACCGTACCGTGATAAATCATCGGTAAAGGTAACGAAGTACGAATAACCACTGTGAGCAGTTTGACTTAGTGGACCACATACATCAGAATGTACGAGTTCCAGTAAGTTAGTGGCGCGGTGTCCAACACCAGAAAATGGGGCTTTGGTCATCTTACCCTGAATACAGGATTCACAAGTTGGATAGGATTCAATGGTAAGATCTGATATCAAACCATTCCTAACCAATTGGGTAAGGCGTTTAACGCCAATGTGACCAAGTCTCATATGCCAAAGTTCAGTATTATTAATTACAGGTAAACTACGTTTATTAACTCCAGTATTTAATATATCTTTTGAAGTTTGCAATGTATAATGACCATGCTGGTTTGGACAACAAAGGATCTGAATATTATTTTTATCATATAAATACAAAGAACTATTCTTAATATTAATACAAAAGCCTTCTGTATCTAATACAAAAAGTGATATAATATTAGCGACACATCCCGGTACAAAATGACAGTCATATAACAAAAGTGTCCCATTCGGCAATGAGATCTCGCATACTCCCACTGCAACTGCATCCAAAGAGTCTCCACTCCCGAACCGCAACTGCATCTCTCCAGGCTTCAGTTTCCTCCTACTTTCCTTCAGCACCTGCAACGAATTGCAAATGTGAATGGGACAAGCAGAATCTAAAATCCAGCTGGATGTAACGGCTTCACAAGCCAAAGATAAATCAATAACTGGAAAAATAAAAGTACCTGATGTAGAAGCTCTGTCTCTCCTCACTTGGGCAATGTAATCAGGACAGTTCCTTTTCCAGCCCGACTTTGCCGCAGTGGTGGCATTTGTCTTCAGAAGCCCTTTTGGGCTTTGCAATCTTCGCCTGTTGTTGAGGACCAAAAGCCTTCTTCTTCTTCTTGCCTTTCTTGTTCTTTCCCTTGGACCATCCTTGGGAAGAAGCCGAAAGAGAAGTAGTTCTAGGAGGGCGAGTCGGTACTCCCTTCTTAAGGTCCTCTTCTGCCGTGAGCAACATCCTATGTAGCTCCTGGTAGGTACAGACAGTCCCGTGCATGTTGAAGTACATCACGAACTGGCGAAATGAAGCTGGTAGTGAACCAAGAATGACACTCCTACCGAGAATGTCATTCAAGATGAGATTATGTTGCCTCAATTGATCGATCAAATCGATCATCTGAAGAACATGTGGGCTAACACTCTGCCCCTCATCCAGACGCGCATGGAACAGTTCCATGGCGACTTTGTGAACAATCACTTGTTCCTGGTTCTCAAACGATTGTCTCAATCGCGTCATCATACTATAGGAATCTAACATACCATAGTACTGTTGCTTGAGTTTCGGAGACAGTGAACTAAGGATGTATGATTTAACCCTTAAATCATCATCCTTCCAAGTTTTAAAAACTTGGCGTTCCTCCTCCGAAGCATCCGCACCCACTGCAAGGGGCAACGGACCCTCAAGAACATAACCCAGCTTTTCGGAATCGAGGACAATCCTCAAATCCAATTCCCAGTCTGCAAAGTTCTCAGCGCCTTTCAGTTTGTTCGCATCAAGCATACGCGCAAACTGATTTGTGGATTGTGCCGCCATCGCCAATCTATCATATAGATCACGAAAAACGGTTAGCAGAAATAAGCAGTTTCATATAATATCAAAAGCATAAACTAGATCATGGATTTTTAATCTAATATGCCCCTCCCACTAAATCATGCAATACTGTAATCCCAAAACAGAATACAAATATTTAATAATTAAATTAAATACTAATAGTGAAAAGTGGATCCCGTGAATATATTTCGGCTCACAGCAGAGGCACGGTCTCGCCTACGTATATTCATCAGTAGACAACTCATTTGTCAATCATTCACTAATGACTCCTAAGTATCCGGTCCTGGCCGTTTCTCGTTGTCGCTGCGAAGGCAGGCCCACAAGGAGACGTACCAAGGTTAAACTCGTCAATGATAAACTCAAGTTACTTACGTAATCCTGACAGCTAGGGCACGTTCAGAATTCCGCTTTTACTTGAATTTACCTAGTATCTGATATACATCCGGTATAAATAAATCTTTATCGGCTACATCCTCACAGCAGAGGCACGGTCTCGGATGTAGTCACAAAGAAGTATTCATAAACCGTATTGACAAGACGGACCATATAACATGCATCAAATACAAAATTACATTCAAACCTTATTATTTAGGGATTTTCCGCTAAGTGTCATACACCCTAAATCTAACCAATTTAGATCCTAATAAGCATGCATAAAGTCAAGAAAACATGATTAAACATTGATTCAATGAAGGCTAATCATATTAGGTGGCCTAGAATCAGACTCGCTCTGATACCATTTTGTAGGGGTTTTTAGGGGGTGAATCCGGTAACGCAGCGGAAGCGGTGGAAAATCGTATTTTCAGATTTCAAAACTTTTTCTCGGATTAATTAAATAAACATATTTATTTAATATTCCAATAATCAAATTATGAAAAAATTCAATAAAACATATTTAAGTGAATTTACAAATTACCCTTACTTTGGTATTTTGTCCATTTTAGTCCGAAATTGATCTAATCAATTTTGAATGATTCTAAATCATTTCTTAGATGAACTTAGCATGTTCAAAACACCAAACACCAAATCCCCAAATTTCATCCCCAATCAAAGAAGCCGAGCCTCAAAGGGTGCCATTTGTGCACTTTGTCATTTCATGCTTCAAAACACATCAAGATGTAATCCAATCAACATGAAACTTTATATGCATCATATACACATCCAAATACACAACATATATGAAAACCCCCAAATTTGGAATTGGTCATGAACCCTAATTTTTCAATTTCCCAAATTGGACAAATTAGACCAATAGTTTAAATCAATTACTTTAATCATCATTCTTCTTCCATCCAATCCAAGTCTCAACACAATGAAACAACTCAAGATCAAATCTAGGTCATTTAAGAGTGGGTCAATAACTCTAGATTAGCAACATGGTTTCCAAAACCTTAAAAGAAATTTACAACTACAATAGTCACAACCTTCCTTCACCATACATGCTCACACTTCTATCAAACTTCCATCAACAAAAACACAAATAAATAAAGAAAGAAATAATCTAAGAACATCACATGTTGAAGCCTAGAACTAAGGAACAATTTCCTCTCTAATAGCAAGTTTGAAAAACTTACTAAAATTCCAAGCTTTCTTTGATTTATCTTTCTTTTCTCAAGCTTTCCTTAGTTTCTTCAATGGAGTTTTCTCTTTCTTTAAAGTGTATTAGGTTAAAAATGAATGAAATGAAAAACAATATATACTTGTAACATTCACCTTGGCCGAAAATCAAAGGAAATACAAAATTGTAATTTCAATTTCATTTCATTATCATTAATCAACTTGCATAAATATCAAAAATAACTTTATTAGATTTTATTTAAGTCAACAAAAGCAACTAACATCATTTACTTTAAATATCCTAACATAAGATATTTATATTTTAATTAATTTAATCATTTAACAATTAAATAATTAATTAATTAATCAAATACAAATATATTAAATATATGTATAATATTTACATTAAATATTAAAAACATATATTCATTTAGGATAAAAGTCAAATAACTCATTTTGACTATTAATTAATGTGTATTTAAATTAATCAAGTATTAAATGTAAATACACAATAATTAAGCAAATGACTATCTAGTCCCTTTAGCACGTATCTTGCGTTTAACCTTTAAACGACTTTATAAATAATCAATATTATTTATTAATGTTGCTCTAGTGCTCTACGAGTATGTTTCATTATTGAGACTCTCTAGATTCATGTATATCTGTCACGAAATCTAATTTCGTGTCCATAATCTATCAACCCATAGATTATGACGATCACGGATAATCTCGCTGAACCATACAGGTCGAGGTCATGGCAAATGTATAATTCCTCCGTCACAGGTATCCAGATAAATCCCAGAGATATAGATGTAAACGTCAAATCTCTATCGGGATTATCCAGTCGACTATTCTATTAGCAATCTCAAAAGAATGTTTAGAACTAGCTAAAACCATATGATTAGCAATCAGATAAAACCATGGGCCCGTGGTAAAGTTTAGAAGCTAGTTCTAAACATTCTTTTAGAGATTGCTAATAGAATAGTCGACTGGATAATCCCCATAAAGATTTGACGTTTACATCTATATCTCTGAGATTTATCCGGATACCTGTGACGGAGGAATTATACATTTGCCATGACCTCGACCTGTATAATTCAGCGAGATTATCCGTGATCGTCATAATTTACGGGTGGATAGATTATGGACACGAAATTAGATTTCGTAACGGATATACCTGAATCTAGAGAGTCTCAATAATGAAACATACTCGTAGAGCACTAGAGCAACATTAATAAATAATATTGATTATTTATAAAGTCGTTTAAAGGTTAAAAGCAAGATACGTGCTAAAGGGACCTGATAGTCATTTGCTTAATTATTGTGTATTTACATTTAATACTTGATTAATTTAAATACACATTAATTAATAGTCAAATTGAGATATTTGACTTATATCCTAAATGAATATATATATTTTTGATATTTAATGTAAATATTATACATATATTTAATATATTTGTATTTGATTAATTAATTAATTATTTAATTGTTAAATGATTAAATTAATTAAAATATAAATATCTTACATTAGGATATTTGGTTTAAATGATTATGTTGCCATTGTTGACTTAAATAAATATCAATAAAGGTGTTTTAGATATTATCAAGTTGATAAAATGAAAAAGTGAAATGAAATTGAAATTTATATTTTTGTATTTGGTTTAGCCAAATTCGGCCAATGCAATTTTTGCCCTAATATAAATTGTTTTTCATTTCATTTCATTTTTATACCTAATACACTTTACAAATAACTCCATTAAAGAAACAAGAGAAGCAAGTGAGGAAGAAAAGAAGAAACTAAAAGAAAAGCTTGGATTTAGTAAGTTTTCCAACTTACTATTAGATAAGAAAATGTTCCTTATGATCTAGGCAACATCTTGTGATGTTCTTAAGTTATTCTTTTCTTTATTCTTTGTGTTTTTGATGATGGAAGTTTTGTTGGAAGTGTTGAGCATGTGCGATGAAAGAAGTTTATGACTATTGTAGTTGCAAGCATTCTTTTTGTTTTGGAAACCTTGTTGCTAATCTAGAGTTATTGACCCACTCTTAAATGACCTATATTTGATCTTGAGTTGTTTCATTTTGTTGAGACTTGGATTGGATGGAAGAAATATGATTGAAGTAATTGATTTAACCAATTTGGTCTAATTTGTCCAATTTGAGGAAATTGAAAAATCAGGGTTCATGACCAATTCCAAATTTGGGGCTTTTCATTTATGTTGTGCATTTGGATATGTATATGATGCATATAAAGCTTCATGTTTATTGAATTACATCTTGATGTGTTTTGATGCATGAAATGACAAAGTGCACATTTTGGCACCAAAGTGGTGCTCTCGGCCAAGGAAGGAAAAATGGGGATTTTTGTTGTCTTGGTGTTTTAATGTTTTGAACATGCTAAGTTCATCTTAGAAATGATTTAGAATCATTCAAAATTGATTTGATCAATTTCGGACTAAAATGGACAAAGTACCATATCTAAGGGCAATTCGGTAAATTCACTTAAATATGATTTATTGAATTTATTTTTCATAATTTGATTATTGGAATATTAAAAAATATGTTTATTTAATTAATCCGAGAAAATTTTTGAAATCGAAAATTTGATTTTCCACCGCTTCCGCTGCGTTACCGGACTTAGCCCCTAAAAAACCACTACAAAATGGTATCAAAGCGAGTCTGATTCTAGGCCCCCTAAAATGATTAGCTTTAATTAAATCAAGGTTTAATCATGTTTTCTTGACTTTATACATGCTTATTATAATCTAATTTGGTTAGATTTAGGGTGTATGACACTTAGCGGAAAATCCCTGATTAATAAGGTTTTAATGTAATTATGTATTTGATGCATGTTATGTGGTCCGTCTTGTCAATACGGTTTATGAATACTTCTCTGTGACTACATCCGAGACCGTGCATCTGCTGTGAGGGTGTAGCCGATAGAGATTTATTTATACCGGATGTATAGCGGAATTCTGAACGTGCCATAGCTTTTAGGATTACGTACGTAACTTGAGTTTATCATTGACGAGATTAACCTTGGTACGTCTCCTTGCGGGGCCTGCCTTTGCAGCGACAACGAGAAACGACCAGGACCGGAAACCCAGGAGTCACTTTGAGTGATTGACAAATGAGTTGTCTACCTGATGAATATACGTAGGCGAGACCGTGCCTCTGCTATGAGCTGAAATATATTCACGGGATCCACTTTTCACTATTTGTATTTAATTTAAATATTAAATCTTTGTATTCTGTTTGGGGACTACAGTATTGCATTATTTAGTGGGATGGGCATGTTTAGATTAAAAATCCATGATCTAGTTTATGATTTTGATATTATATGAAACTGCTTAATTTCTGCTAACCGTTTTTCATGATCTATATGATAGATTGGCGATGGCGGCACAATCCACAAATCAGTTTGCGCGTATGCTTGATGCGAACAAACTGAAAGGCGCTGAGAACTTCGCCGACTGGGAATTGCATTTGAGGATTGTCCTCGATTCCGAAAAGCTGGGATATGTTCTTGAGGGTCTGTTGCCCCTTGCTGTGGGTGCGGATGTTTCGGAGGAGGAAGCCAAGTTTTTGAAACTTGGAAGGATGATGATTTAAGGGTTAAATCATACATCCTTAGTTCACTGTCTCCGAAACTCAAGAAACAATACTATGGTATGCTAGATTCCTATAGTATGATGACGCGATTGAGACAATCGTTTGAGAACCAAGAACAAGTGATTGTTCACAAAGTCACAATGGAACTGTTCCATGCGCGTCTGGATGAGGGGCAAAATGTTAGCCCACATGTTCTTCAGATGATCGATTTGATCGATCAATTGAGGCAACATAATCTCATCTTGAATGACATTCTCGGTAGGAGTGTCATTCTTAGTTCGCTTCCAGCTTCATATCGCCAGTTCGTGATGTACTTCAACATGAATGGGACTGTCTGTACCTACCAGAGCTACATAGGATGTTGCTCACGGCAGAAGAGGATCTTAAGAAGAGAGTACCGACTCGCCCTCCTAGAACTACTTCTCTTCTGCTTCTTCCCAATGATGGTCCAAGGGAAAGAAGAAGAAAGGAAAGAAGAAGAGGCTTTTGGTCCTCAACAACAGGCGAAGATTGCTAAGCCCAAGAGGGCTTCTGAAGACAAATGCCACCACTGCGGCAAAGTCGGGTATTGGAAAAGGAACTGTCTTGATTACATCGCCCAGCTGAGGAGAGATAGAGCATCTACATCAGGTACATTTATTTTTCCAGTTATTGATTTATCTTTGGCTTGTGAAGCAGTTACATCCAATTGGATTTTAGATTCTGCTTGTCCCATTCACATTTGCAATTCGTTGCAGGTGCTGAAGGAAAGTAGAGAGGCTGAAGCCCGGGGAGATGCAGTTGCGGTTCGGGAGTGGAGACTCTTTGGATGCAGTTGCAGTGGGAGTATGCGAGATCTTTATGCCGAATGGGACACTTTTGTTAAATGAATGCCATTTTGTACCTGGATGTGTAGCTAATATTATATCACTTTTTGTATTGGATACAAAAGGCTTTTGTGTTAATATTAAGAACAGTTCTTTATATTTATATGATAGTAATAATATTCAGATCCTTTGTTGTCCAAACCAGCATGGTCATTATACATTGCAAACTTCAAAAGATATATTAAATACTAGAGTTAATAAACGTAGTTTACCTGTAATTAATAATACTGAACTTGGCATATGAGACTTGGTCACATTGGCATTAAACGCCTTACCCAATTCGTTAGGAATGGTTTGATACCAGATCTTACCATTGAATCATATCCAACTTGTGAATCCTGTATTCAGGGTAAGATGAACAAAGCCCCATTTTCTGGTGTTGGACATCGCGCCACAAACTTCTGGAACTCGTACATTCTGATGTATGTGGTCCACTAAGTCAAACTGCTCACAGTGGTTATTCATACTTCGTTACCTTTACCGATGATCTGTCACGGCACGGTTATGTCTATTTGATGCGACATAAATCGGAAACCTTTGAAAAGTTCAAAGAGTTCCGAAATGAAGTAGAAAAACAAACTGGGAAATATATTAAATGCCTTCGATCTGATAGATGCGGCGAATATATAAGTGGTGAGTTCATGGATTATATGAAGGAGAATGGGATTCTCGCTCAATATACTCATCCAGGTACTCCACAGTACAATGGAATGTCTGAGAGGAGAAATCAGACTTTATTTGATATGGTCCGATCAATGTTGAGTTTCACAGATTTGCCCTATTACTTATGGGGCTACTCTCTCTTAACAGATGCACATCTTTTGAATAAAATTCCTTCAAAGGCTGTTCCTGCGACACCGTATGAGATATGGTTCGGTAGGAGACCGAATCTTAATTATATGAAGGTTTGGGGTTGTCCTGCCTATGTCAGGGTGACTCAGCAAGATAAGCTTTCGCCTCGAGGGCAAAAGTTTAGGTTTGTCGGATATCCTTCGAATACGAGGGGATATTTATTCTATGATACCGAGCATCGAAATGTGTTCGTAGCTCGCTTCGCAAAATTTCTAGAAGTAGAATTTTTGTCAGAAGGTGGTAATCATAGACAGGTTGAGCTTGATGAGTCCAACCTGAAAACAACGAACCAACGGAGGAACCTGAAGTTCAAGTAGATGAAGGACCTTCAACACACACACTCTCCGTAGGTCGGAAAGGGTATCTAGACCTCCTGAACGCTTGTATTTGATACAAGAAAAGAGTCTGGATGTTCTCTTAGTTGAAGAGACAGATCCTTTCACCTATAGAGAATCGATGTTGGACATCGACTCCGTGAAATGGCAAAGTGCCATGAAATCCGAGATAGACTCAATGCATGAGAATCAAGTTTGGGACTTAGTTCCGCTTCCCGAAGGAATTGTTCCTATCGGTTGTAAATGGGTTTACAAGAGGAAGCGCGGGCCTGACGGTAAGGTTGAAACTTACAAGGCCCGACTGGTAGCGAAAGGTTACACGCAGCGACCTGGCATCGACTACGATGAAACTTTTTCACCAGTAGCAATGCTTAAGTCTATTCGGATTTTGCTTTCTATAGCTGCGTATCATGACTACGAGATTTGGCAAATGGATGTCAAAACGGCTTTTCTAAATGGATTTCTTGATGAAGAAATCTATATGGAACAGCCGGAAGGTTTTGCGTCCAGCGAAAACTCGGGCATGGTATGTAAGCTTAAGAAGTCCATTTATGGACTTAAACAAGCTTCACGAAGTTGGAATCTTCGATTCGACGAGATTATTAGATCGTCTGGTTTTCTCAAGAATTCGGAAGAATCCTGTGTGTATCAGAAGGCCAGTGGGAGCATGGTCGTATTTTTAGTCCTATATGTTGATGACATCCTAATCATTGGGAATGATTTAGGTATGTTACAAAGCGTCAAAGCATACCTCTGTAAGAATTTCTCCATGAAGGACCTGGGAGAAGCTTCCTATGTTTTAGGGATAAAACTCTATAGAGATAGACAAAGGAGGCTGATTGGGTTATCCCAATCAACGTCTATAGATAAGATCTTGGAACGGTATAGTTTTGGTAACTGTAAGACAGCAAAATTACCGTTCAAACATGGGATTCATCTTTCAAAGAAGATGTGTCCACAAACAGAAGATAAGAAGGTTAGAATGTCTAACCAACCTTATACTTCGTGTTTGGGTAGCATAATGTATGCCATGTTATGTACGAGGCCTGATATCAGTTTCGCTGTTAGCGTAACTAGTCGATATCAGTCCAATCCAGGTAATGACCATTGGATGGCCATTAAACATATCCTAAAGTATCTTAAAGGTACCAAGGATAAGTTAATAATTTATGGAGGAAACGAACTGCAGGTTAATGGGTATACAGACTCCGATTTCCAATCGGATCCCGATGATAGAAATTATACATCTGGATTTGTCTTTACCCTTAACAGAGGTGCAGTTTGTTGGAAGAGTTCAAAACAGGGATCGACAACAGATTCCTCCACCACTGAGGCGGAATATATTGCAGCTTCTGAAGCTGCAAAAGAGGCTGTGTGGATAAAGAACTTTATCACAAAATTGGGAGTTGTCCCAAGTATCGAGAATGCGATTCCGTTATACTGTGATAATACTGGAGCCATTGCGCAAGCAAAGGAACCGAGGGCGCATCAGAAGTCGAAGCATGTGGAACGTAAGTACCACATCATTCGAGAGATTGTGTCACGAGGGGATATTGTCGTGTGCAAGGTACTGAGTGAAGATAATGTAGCAGACCGGCTGACGAAGGCCATACCTCCGAAGCTGTTTGATAAACATGTGGAGTCGATGGGTATTAGATACAATCGTTATTGGCACTAGAGCAAGTGGGAGATTTTGTTGGGGTTGGTGCTCAGAGCGCCAATTCCCGGTTGTATTTCTTTTGAATACTTCTGTAAAACATTATTATTATGAATAATATATGCAGTTTCTATAATATAATCTATCTTTATATATGGTAAAGACGTAATGACCTTAGAATGATTAGTCATGGTACTGTTGCAAAAGCGTCGCAACTGACATTGAGTAGTATCATGCCGTTGTCATTCTCAGACAGTTCCTGGTCAAGGTTTACACTACTTGATCAGTAAAGTAAACCCATTGAGACCGGTACATGTCGTATACTGGAATATATGATTCCAATGGTTTCTCAGTGAACCATTAGTCTTGGAGACTAGCATAGACGTGTAGGTGTTTATAGCGGATAAACAATGAATGACTAACCGAAGATTCTTAATGGATGGTACACCAACGTCAATAAGAATCTTCTCGGGTTGAGTAGCACTTGTGATTCTTAGACTTGAGATGCCATTGTGGGCACATGAGACATCTTCTACACTTAGATGGCAGTCACGTCACCGATCTTTTTAGATCAGACCTCCGCCTGTTCGTTGGGTGTAGATAGATCCTCAGGGTGTCCTATGTGTATCAAGATAGGATCTGTCAGTTCTGTGTACCATAGCATAGGTAGTCCATATGATTAGCAATCACATAAAACCATGGGCCCGTGGTAAAGTTTAGAAGCTAGTTCTAAACATTCTTTTAGAGATTGTTAATAGAATAGTCGACTGGATAATCCCCATAGAGATTTGACGTTTACATCTATATCTCTGGGATTTATCCGGATACTGTGACGGAGGAATTATACATTTGCCATGACCTCGACCTGTATGATTCAGCGAGATTATCCGTGATCGTCATAATTTACGGGTGGATAGATTATGGACACGAAATTAGATTTCGTGACGGATATACCTGAATCTAGAGAGTCTCAATAATGAAACATACTCGTAGAGCACTAGAGAAACATTAATAAAAAATATTGATTATTTATAAAGTCGTTAAAGGTTAAACTCAAGATACGTGTGTAGGCATTGCATTTTTGCATGTGAAACCCGATGATGAGTCTCAGTTGGAGGCATTACCTTTTAAGTCGCGGAAGCCGCGGGAAACGGACGTCGGAAGGGAGGAGTCAAGAATTGACTCATATTCGGATTAAGTTCGCTGGTTTAGCTTCGGATTACTTGTTGGTTTTCCGTTTTAAAAATTATTCCCGGCCCAAAACACTCACAAATCACCTAACCTCGGCCCAAAACCCCGCAAACCCCTTGGCCTTGACCTAAAACCCCCGCAAGCCCACACACCTTGTCCACACAAAACAAACCCACCAACCAAAGGTCCACACGCCCCAACCAAGGCCCACACGCCCATTCACCCTAATACACACCCAAATTAAATTAAATATTAATTAAATAATGTAATTAAATTAAATAAAATAATTAAACTATTTACCAATTAAATAAAACATAAAATAATCATACCTAATTTAGACACAATCAAATATATTAACTTCCTAACTAAACAAAATCACATACTAAATTAAAAAGATGATATGCCTAATTAAAATCAATATAACAAATAAGAAAAATTGACTTCCTAATCTAAAAAATTAAACGCCTAATCCTAACCAATCACATATATCGACTTCCTAATCTAAACCAAATTTGTCCCCCCTCAATCTTTGACTTTCCTTGCTCAACACAAAATCAAATCTTTTCCTTGTGAGACAAGGGGAAACCCTAACCCTTCTCTATATAAACAACCACTAACCAAGACATGCACACCCTTCACACTCCTCTCTCTCACACGCACAAACAACAACAAAAAAACAAAAAACAAATTAAGCTTGCTCATTCATTACATGGACAACCCTCGCATATAACCTTGCACCCACGTAACTGCCCCTCGGTCCATGCCACAAAACCTCCACAAACATCCAGCCACTTCAAGCAAATAAGCCCCCCACGAACTGGTTCATCATCACGCATCAATAAACCCTCATCAGCCTTAAACTCCACTGCCCCAACAGCCCTTTAACGCATCTCTACACCCTCCATAACCCCCTGTTTTTAACGCATCTACATACACCCTCCACAACAGCATGAATCAACGCATAAAGCTCCTTCACACACTGCCTGAATCAGCGCATAAATCCCCCCTCTACACTGCCCAATTCACTGCCGCATATAGACCCTTCAGTGGCCCCTCAAATCCCGCATATAAACTGCCTCCATAACCAGTCCCTGAACAGCCACAACCGTACCTCTTAACCCCACAAACCAGTGAACAAATCACCCAAAAACAGTGAGTAAAACCACCTAAACCCCTCCCTGGAACAGCCCCTGATCTGCCACACTAAAATACCCCAAAACAGTCTCCGAACCACCCAAAACAGTGAACAAATACCTGAACCTGAAATAGCAGAAAAAGCAAAAGGGGAGGAGGAAACAAGCAAAACGGAGTCAAATAGTAGCTTGAGCAGCGAAACAGCGAGGTAAAACGCAAACCAGTGAACCAGAAAAGTTGCGGAGCTATAACCCTTCCGACGGTCGTGAAACGTGAGTCCAAAAGTCGACATAAAAGGTTAGACCTGAGGGTATTTTTCACACTCGTTTTTCAGTTGTATTTTTATTATTTATTGAGTTTCGTTTGCATGATTATTTTTGAGTGAAGCATGTTGTGGCCCTTGAATAGATAGAAAGTGCATGAATTGTGAAATATTGTATGTTGTGGCCTTGGAATAAAATGAAAGATGTGTCAACTCTCGTGGTATATCGAATGGAAACCCGGACATAAATTTCCTAGCCGATTCCGAATGGACAGTAGTATGATCTGCACTCGGGATACAACTCCACGTACTGCTTGAGTAAACAGCACATTCTTTTGTTTTATATTACTTTGATTTATTTATTTTTCGTCGTTTGAATTCTGCATGTTACTTGTTTATGCATGAAGCGATCGAGCGCATGGGCTTAGTAAGTCGGATTAAAGGGCCCCTATTTGGAGGGGTTAAAATCCTTTACCACGATGCTTTGCCGCGTCGGTTGATGTGTGTTCGGTTGGATGTAAGATATGTTCAATCGAGCATACTAAGTTTGATATGATTGTCTTTATTTTTGTATGCATGATGCGATCTAGCGCATGGGCTTAGTAAGTCGGATTAAAGGTCCCCTATTTGGAGGGGTTAAAATCCTTTACCACGATGCTTTGCCGCGCCGGTTGATGTGAGTTCGGTTGAATGTGAGATGTGTTCAATCGGGTATACTAAGTTTGATATTATTGTCTTTATTTTTCATATGCATTATAGTTATCTTTATCTTTGTACGCATTGTAATGAAAAGAGCATGGGCTTATTGTGTTGGACTAAAAAGGTTCTCCATTTGGGGGAAGAAAAGCCTAAAAGGCTACCTTTACCACGATATTTGCCGCGTCTTCCATCTATTGATGGCATCTTCTATCCTTGTCTTGGCTTGATTTATTATCATATCATTTGTGTATCCATGCCATGATAGCATTTGGGCATCATTTCTCGTGGTATATAGGATGGAAATCCGAACATAAATTTCATAGCCGATTCCGAATGGACGGTAGTATGATCTGTACTCGGGATACAATTCCACACGTACCACTTGGAAAATGCCCACGTGTGTGTTTGTGTCCATATTAGTATCTTCTTTTGCACCACGTCATAGCATGCTTACTTTAATGCCTAATTGCATCCTTAAGTGTCTTTTTGCATTATGTACTTAGTTGACTCTTTTATTTGTGCATGGACATGTAATGGCTACTTGTTTATGATATGTCTATGAAATCACATGTTCGCCATTATTTGATTCGCTTTTATGTGTGCTTGTGTGGTTAGTGTGTTCTTTTGTTTCCATGATTACAATATGCCAATGAAGTTGTATGTTCGTTGCTACTTTGATGTACTTTCAAGCATGCAATCTTAGATATGAAATATATGCAAATTTATGTGTAAGTTTTATTTTTGTGCATATGGATTTAGAAGCATGATACTCTTGGAAATAAGTGTTACTTACGCTTGATTAAATTATTACACAAATCCTTTCATTACAAGTGACATAAGTAAGGGACCATTCCGAACCCAACGGTTTGAGGTCTTCCCTTGTGAGGGGTGAGTGCGGGCTTAAATCTCATTTTCCCGTTCACACCGGGTGGTGACTCCATTATTCTCCGGTTTAGTCCCCCGTGGCTACTCCGTACTCAACTAGGCCGCGAGCCTAGGACAGCATGCGTCGCCCAGTTCCTGTGTCCCATAGTCTGGCGACTCCACTGGGGATAGAGAATCGGCCCCGAAATATTGTCTTGTAATGTTTGGATTTATGTTCTAATTGACCGTGTCTATAGTGGATGAAATGGGGGTTTAATCAAAGGCATTTTGAGGCTAGGTAATGGTTTGGTGTCTTCCTTCACTCACTACCTTTCTAGAAGGAAAAGCTGTGAAGGCACCTAGGTAGCCATCTACTCGTAGCCTATTGTGATGGACTAATTTGGTGGACTCGTTGTTTATTCCTGATACACCTAGCGATAAGAGCCTAAGAGCTTGGGTATTTAAGTGAGCCTCGCTCCACCCTCCCTCTGGGGAATCTACAACGGGAAGTCCATTTGACAGTCGGTCACACACCATAGCTCACTGGCACGTACCTTAGTGTATAAAAAAGGGTGCGCTCACTTGGCCGCTCAAACCCTTGATTGGGGAGACCTAGTTGTGGGCCATCCTTCGCCGGTGAGAGCCTTTGTCTACACTCTCGCGAACCCACCCATAGACCGGGGTTGTATGGTTAAAGTAACAATTATTTCCTTGAGTATGTGCTTATGAACCATCCTTATTTGGATGCAGTTGGACTATTGTCAGAAATGCGAACTTGCTGGGCCATTTAAATTGGGGCGAGTTCGTACCTTATGACCATTAGGCCCAAAGCTTCTGAAATGTTAATGGGCCATTCTGTAGAAATCATTGTTTTATATTTGCATTATCTTTCTTTTATGCTTGTGTTTGGGAACATCGTCGTTTGGATCCATTTGGACCATTTGTCATGGGATATGGGCTTGTTGGGCCATTTAAACTGGGACAAGAATGTTTTTTATGACGATTGGGCCAAAGGCTTCTAAGTGATTGATGGGCCACTTTGTGCTTGTGTTCGGAACATTACCTTTGGAATTAGTTGGGCTCTTTGCCATGAGATGTGAACTCGTTGGGCCATTTAAACTGGGACGAGTTCACTCCTATGACAGTTAGCCCAAATCTTCTAAAATGATAACGGGCCGATTTTTTTGAAAATTTTAGTTGATTTAGTATGTTATATATGTTACATGCATCTCATGCACCTCATACATACATATATCATGTTAACACCTTCTATGTCTCAAAAAGACATCATAGATACCGTTTGGGTTAGATAAGGGACAAGACTCACTAAAAGAACAGTAACAGGCATGAGTGAATCCGGTAACGAGGTATCCCGTATGGATCAGTTAGAGAACGGTTTCGCCAAGATTACAGAACAGTTGCAAGCCTTGACTACCGCCATGGAAAATATGGTTGTACCTCGTGCTGGGGGAAATTCTGAGAATGTGAGGCGCGAGGAGCCTCTGAATGGGTTGGGGGATGATATCCCCACTTTTGATGATGACATGGTAGAGTATGCAATAGGCAGAGTGATTGGGTCTCAGGTAGAATTTCAGAAGCTCCGCGATCAGGTTGAAACAGTTACCCGTAAAATGAGGGGTAAACATGAAGAGTTGTTAGATTATGAGGCAATGACCTTCGGAGAACAGCTGGCAGCTCAGTTTAAAATGCCCGACATGGCCAAGTTTATGGGAATGGAGACCCGAGAGTCCATCTGCAGCAATATGTCTCAGTCATGAGTTCAATGGGCCTATCACAGCGCCAGGTCCAAAAGATGTTTGGGATGTAACTCGAGGGGGCACCTGTGGTTTGGTATCATAGCCTTGAGAAGAAGGTTAAGGAAGATTGGAGAGAACTAGCTGATGCTTTTCTGAAGCAATATGTTACAGACTTGAAGATTTACTTGTCACTCCGTGATTTGGAGAACACTAAGCAGAAGCCAGAGGAAAGTTTCAAAGAGTATGTGGATCGCTGGAGAAGCCAGCTTTTGAAAATACAGACTCAGCCTTCAGAGAAAGACCAAATTAAAATGATCATCAAGGGCACCAAGCCCTCTATTTATGGTAAGCTGAGGAGGATGACCTCCATGATTACTGATTTCGACAGTTGAGAGAGACTGTTATGGATATTGAAGAAGAGGAGGCTGAAAATAGAAAGTTCTATGGCCAGAATAGGAGGACTTTTGGGGGGCATTCTGAGACTAAGCCCGCTACTTCCGAGGTTGCTGCCATCAGGAACCGGCAATTCTCCAACCTTGGTAGACCTTTTTCGAAGGTATTTGAAAAGTTACAGGGACAAGGACTCTTGAAACCCTTAGAAGGCAAACCACTTCCACACCCCCCACCGCCACACATAAATGTGAACCTTTATTGTCACTTCCACCAGCTACATGGCCATGACACAGACAACTGCACCCGCCTCAGGTATGAAATTCAAGATCTCATAGATTCCCATAAAATACCCGACCCAGGAAAAGAACAACCCAATACACACAGAAACCCTCTACCAAACTACCACTCCGTTCCACCACCCACCTATATGATCAACTCTGGATTGCCCGAAACTTTTATCCTCCAAGCTCTCAACCACTCAGCTTCTTTCATGGGGATAGAGAACGATAGCAGTGGGGGAACATAGGCCAAGGAAGAAGACAATGCTGTGAATGATGAAGTTGTTACTCCTGGTTTATTTGATCTTGTATTTTCAAAGACATTGAGTTTATCTACTTGTTTGAACGTTTCTTAATGATAATAAAGACGTTCATTTCGTTTACTTGCCTGAGGCTCTTCCTTTCAACCTGTAACATGAGTATATTTGGCAAAAGCATTCAACATGGTACTATGATACTCAGCGATGTTTAGAACACGGGGAATTCCTGAAAGAAGCAAGCAGAAAAGATAAGATAGACATCAGAAATTGGGAAATAGAGGCAGTGAAAATATCAGACTTGGAATGGAATTAGTTCACCGAGCCGATCAACGTAGACAGATTGAAACAGTAGCTTGCCTGAGGAAAAGAAGACTGAGCAGTCGCCAAGAGAATTAGCAGAAGACCCAACCCAACGGGATGGGAAACACACTCATGCATGCATGCATAAATGTAACACATTTTGGCATTCGTTTTGTGTTTGTTTTGTATTCACAGGTTTTGAAGAAGAAGAAAAGAGAAAGCGAAAAAGAACAAGCTAATCAGAAACGGAGAAAAGCACAGTATCGGATTCAGGTAATAATCTCAGGGTTGAGGCCCATATCAGTATCAATCTGGGGCGAGGCCCACATCAGTAACAGTGTTGGGGCGAGGCCCACATCAGTTTCAGGGCCGAGGCCCGCATCAGTACCAGTCTTAGAGATGAATCCCAGGGTTGAGGCACATATCAGTATCAATCTGGGGCGAGGCCCACATCAGTAATAGTGTTGGGGCGAGGCCCACATCAGTTTGGGCCGAGGCCCGTATCAGTACCAGTCTTAGGGATGAGTCCCAGGGTTGAGGCCCATATCAGTATTAATTTGGGGCGAGGCCCACATCGGTAACAGTGTTGGGGCGAGAGGCAACATCAGTACCAGTTTGGGGCGAGGCCCACATCAGTTTGAGGGCAATGCCCACATCAGCATCAATCTGGGGGCGAAGCCCACATCAGTACCAGTTTGGGAGTGAAGCCCACATCATTACCAGTTTGGGGTGAGGCGTACATCATTATCAGCATCAGTATTGCCGGGTATGGCACTCTGAGGGCGAGGCCCACAACATTACCAGTATCACTCTTGTCAGATATGACACTCTGGGGGCGAGGCCGACATCTTTATCAGTTTTAGTCTTGCCAGGTATGACACTCTGGGGGTGAGCCCACATCTTTATCAGTATTAGTCTTGCCAGGTATGACACTCTGGGGGCGAGGCCCATATCTTTATCAGTAGCGGTCTTGCCGGGAATGGCACTCCAAGAATGGAAAATCAGTTAGAGAATGAACAGTTCGGGAATGGCACTCCAAGAATGGAAACACAGGTTCGAGAATGAACAAGCCGAGAATGGCAATCCAAGAATGGAAGCACAGTTCGGGAATAAACAAAGCCGAGAATGGTAATCCAAGAATGGAATAAGGTTCGAGAATGAACTAGCCGAGAATGGCAATCCGAGAATGGAACAAGGTTCGAGAATGAACAAGCCGAGAATGGCAATCCAAGAATGGAACATGGTTCGAGAATGAACAAGCCGAGAATGGCAATCCAAGAATGGAACAAGGTTCGAGAATGAACAAGCCGAGAATGGCAAACCAAGAATGGAGTAAGGTTCGAGAATGAACAAGCCAAGAATGGTAATCCGAGAATGGAGCAAGGTTCGGGAATGAACAAACCAAGAATGACACTCCGAGAATGGAGCACGGTTCGGGAATGGACCAACACAGTAACGATTCAAGAATGGACCACCTCACAGCAAAATCAACTCAACTCAGCTCGAGGTAGCAGACGAGCCAGGTAAGTGAAAATACATTACATAACTTTGATAGGATTGTTCAAAGTCACACACTGCACAAGTCCCATCAAAGTGGGGGTGACTGTAGGCATTGCATTTTTGCATGTGAAACCCGATGATGAGTCTCAGTTGGAGGCACTACCTTTTAAGTCGCGGAAGCCACGGGAAACGGACGTCGGAATGGAGGAGTCAAGAATTGACTCATATTTGGATTAAGTTCGCTGGTTTAGCTTCGGGTTACTTGTTGGTTTTCCGTTTTAAAAATTATTCCCGGCCCAAAACACTCACAAATCACCTAACCTCGGCCCAAAACCCCCCGCAAACCCCTTGGCCTTGACCTAAAACCCCCGCAAGCCCACACACCTTGTCCACCAAACCAAACCCACCAACCAAAGGCCCACACGCCCCAACCAAGGCCCACACGCCCATTCACCCTAATACACACCCAAATTAAATAAATATTAATTAAATAATGTAATTGAATTAAATAAAATAATTAAACCATTTACCAATTAAATAAAACATAAAATATAATCATACCTAATTTAGACAAATCAAATATATTAACTTCCTAACTAAACAAAATCACATACTAAATTAAAAAGATGATATGCCTAATTAAAATCAATCATAACAAATAAGAAAAATTGACTTCCTAATCTAAAAAATTAAATGCCTAATCCTAACCAATCACATATATCGACTTCCTAATCTAAACCAAATTTGTCCCCCCTCAATCTTTGACTTTCCTTGCTCAACACAAAATCAAATCTTTTCCTTGTGAGACAAGGGGAAACCCTAACCCTTCTCTATATAAACAACCATTAACCAAAACATGCACACCCTTCACACTCCTCTCTCTCACGCACAAACAACAAACAAAAAAACAAAAAAATAAATTAAGATTGCTCCTTCATTACACGGACAAACTCGCATATAACCTTGCACCCACGTAACTGCCCCTTGGTCCATGCCACAAAACCCTCCACAAACATCCAGCCACTTCACGCAAATAAGCCCCCAACGAACTGCTTCATCACGCATCAATAAACCCTCCATCAGCCTTAAACTCCACTGCCCCAACAGCCCTTTAACGCATCTACACCCTCCACAACATCCCTATTTTTAACGCATCTACACCCTCCACAACAGCCTGAATCAACGAATAAAGCTCCTTCACACACTGCCTGAATCAGCGCATAAATCCCCCCTCATACACTGCCCAATTCACTGCCGCATATAGACCCTTCAGTGGCCCCTCAAATCCACGCATAAACTGCCTCCATAACCAGTCCCTGAACAGCCACAAACCATACCTCTTAACCCCACAAAACCAGTGAACAAATCACCCCAAAACAGTGAGTAAACAGGAGTAAACCATTCCCTGGAACAGCCCCTGATCTGCACACTAAAATACCCCAAAACAGTCCCCGAACCACCCAAAACAGTGAACAAATAGACCTGAAACAGTAAGCAGAAAACCGCGAGGAAACAGTAGCAAAACGGAGTCAAAATAGTAGCTTGAGCAGCGAAACGAGGTAAAACGCAAACCAGTGAACCAGAAAAGTTGCGGAGCGATAATCTTCAAAGAAAGTCGTGAAAAAGGTTAGACCTGAGGGTATTTTTCACACTCGTTTTCAGTTGTATTTTTATTATTTATTGAGTTTCGTTTGCATGATTATTTTTGAGTGAAGCATGTTGTGGCCCTTGAATAGATAGAAAGTGCATGAATTGTGAAATATTGTATGTTGTGGCCTTGGAATAAAATGAAAGATGTGTCAACTCTCGTGGTATATCGGATGGAAGCCCGAACATAAATTTCATAGCCGATTCCGAATGGACGGTAGTATGATCTGTACTCGGGATACAACTCAACGTACCGCTTGAGTAAACGGCACCTTCTTTTATTTTATGTTGCTTTGATTTATTTATTTTTCGTCGTTTGAATTTCGCATGTTACTTGTTTATGCATGATGCGATCGAGCGCATGGGCTTAGTAAGTCGGATTAAAGGTCCCCTATTTGGAGGGGTTAAAATCCTTTACCACGATGCTTTGCCGCGCCGTTGATGTGTGTTCGGTTGGATGTAAGATATGTTCAATCGAGCATACTAAGTTGATATGATTGTCTTTATTTTTGTATGCATGATGCGATCGAGCGCATGAGCTTAGTAAGTCGGATTAAAGGTCCCCTATTTGGAGGGGTTAAAATCCTTTACCACGATGCTTTGCCGCGCCGGTTGATGTGAGTTCGGTTGAATGTGAGATGTGTTCAATCGGGTATACTAAGTTTGATATTATTGTCTTTATTTTTCATATGCATTAAAGTTATCTTTATCTTTGTACGCATTGTAAGAAAGCGCATGGGCTTATTGTGTTGGACTAAAAAGGTTCTCCATTGGGGGAAGAAAAGCCTAAAAGGCTACCTTTACCACGATATTGCCGCGTCTTCCATCTATTGATGGCATCTTCTATCCTTGTCTTGGCTTGATTTATTATCATTTGTGTATCCATGTCATGATAGCATTTGGGCATCATTTCTCGTGGTATATAGGATAGAAATCCGGACATAAATTTCATAGCCGATTCCGAATGGACGGTAGTATGATCTGTACTCGGGATACAATTCCACGTACCACTTGGAAAAATGCCCACGTGTGTGTTTGTGTCCATATTAGTATCTTCTTTTAACCACGTCATAGCATGCTTACTTTAATTCCTAATTGCATCCTTAAGTGTCTTTTTGCATTACGTACTTAGTTGACTCTTTTATTTGTGCATGGACATGTAATGGCTATTTGTTTATGATATGTCTATGAAATCACATGTTCGCCATTATTTGATTCGCCTTTATGTGTGCTTGTGTGGTTAGTGTGTGCTTGTGTTTCCATGGATACAATATGCCAATGAAGTTGTATGTTCGTTGCTACTTTGATGTACTTTCAAGCATGCAATCTTAGATGTGAAATATATGCAAATTTAGGTGTAAGTTTTATTTTTGTGCATATGGATTTAGAAGCATGATACTCTTGGAAATAAGTGTTACTTAAGCTTGATTAAATTATTACACAAATCATTTTATTACAGTGACATAAGTAAGGGACCATTCCGAACCCAACGGTTTGAGGTCTTCCTTTGTGATGTGGGTGAGTGCGGCCTAAATCTCATTTTCCCGGTTCACACGGGTGGTGGCGACTCCATTATTCTCGGTTTAGTCCCCCATGGCTACTCCGTACTCCCGACTAGGCCGCGAGCCTAGGACAGCACGCATCGCCCAGTTCTGTGTCCCCACAACGTGCTAACGGGACCCGAAGTCATTTGCTTAATTATTGTGTATTTACATTTAATACTTGATTAATTTAAATACACATTAATTAATAGTCAAATTGAGATATTTGACTTATATCCTAAATGAATATATATATTTTGATATTTAATGTAAATATTATACATATATTTAATATATTTGTATTTGATTAATTAATTAATTATTTAATTGTTAAATGATTAAATTAATTAAAATATAAATATCTTACATTAGGATATCTGGTTTAAATGATATGTTGCCATTGTTGAATTAAATAAATATCAATAAAGGTGTTTTAGATATTTATCAAGTTGATAAAATGAAAAGTGAAATGAAATTGAAATTTATATTTTTGTATTTGGTTTAGCCAAATTCGGCCAAGGCAATTTTTGCCCTAATATAAATTGTTTTCATGTAATTCATTTTTATAACCTAATACACTTTACAAATAACTCCATTAAAGAAACAAGAGAAGCAAGTGAGGAAGAAAAGAAGAAACTAAAGAAAAAGCTTGGATTTAGTAAGTTTTTCCAACTTACTATTAGATAAGAAAATGTTCATTATGATCTAGGCAACATCTTGTGATGTTCTTAAGTTATTCTTTTCTTTATTCTTTGTGTTTTTGATGATGGAAGTTTTGTTGGAAGTGTTGAGCATGTGTGATGAAAGAAGTTATGACTATTGTAGTTGCAAGGCATTTTTATGGTTTTGGAAACCTTGTTGCTAATCTAGAGTTATTGACCCACTCTTAAATGACCTAGATTTGATCTTGAGTTGTTTCATTGTGTTGAGACTTGGATTGGATGGAAGAAAGATGATTGAAGTAATTGATTTAACCAATTTGGTCTAATTTGTCCAATTTGAGGAAATTGAAAAATTAGGGTTCATGACCAATTCCAAATTTGGGGCTTTTCATTTATGTTGTGCATTTGGATGTGTATATGATGCATATAAAGTTTCATGTTGATTGGATTACATCTTGATGTGTTTTGATGCATGAAATGACAAAGTGCACACTTTGGCACCAAAGTGGTGCTCTCGGCCAAGGAAGGAAAAATGGGGATTTTTGTTGTCTTGGTGTTTTAATGTTTTGAACATGCTAAGTTCATCTTAGAAATAATTTAGAATCATTCAAAATTGATTTGATCAATTTCGGACTAAAATGGACAAAGTACCAAGTGTAAGGGCAATTCGGTAAATTCACTTCAATATGATTTATTGAATTTATTTTCATAATTTGATTATTGGAATATTAAATAAATATGTTTATTTAATTAATCCGAGAAAAAGTTTTGAAATCAGAAAATTTGATTTTCCACCGCTTCTGCTGCGTTACCGGACTTAGCCCCTAAAAAAACCACTACAGGCTATACGTAACGCCCATAGACCATAGTTTCAGGGACAATAAGTTGCATGCTTGTGGGGACGGCGATACGTAACTCCCAATATCATGGATTTGCACTTCTGGCTCTAGTTAGGCGTACGAGGGGACATAGATACGTAATGCCCATGCGTCAGGTTTTTCAGTGCAGATATTTCAGTGATAGTTTTCAGAGACAGATTTGCAGAAAAAGACTTTCAGAAAATAGATTTTTCATAAATGAATTTTCAGAGATAATTTTTCTAGAGACATGATTTTCGAAATAGACAAGAGTTATGAAAGAATTTTCAAGAAAGCTCAGTTTTACATAAAGGATTCAAAAATTTCAAAACTCAAAAAGGTTTTCAAAAAGAATCAGGTTTCTTAAATTGATTTTCAACTATAGAACTATGAGATTTCAATTAAATATTTAATTTTTAGATTTAACATGTTCCACTCACTTAGATAGTTTTAAACGATCTAACCCCCCACTCACAGTTTCTTTGTTTTGTAGGTTTACCTGGAGGACGATCTCGGGAGGACGGATATTGATGGCAGTCACTAGGGAGTTGGTCCACCAGGTCAAGTCATAGACAGAGCTCAGTTCAGTCAGAGTCAGGAAATATCATGTATCATACATGTTATATAGTAAAAATTAATATGTACTCCACTATAAGTGTTCACTATCATATGTGTACTATATAGCAAAATTGAGTACCTAGTATGAAGGTGTTATGCATTTATGTTGATAAGTTGGGCAATGGTCCCATGTTGGAGTCTATATATGAAATGAGATTAGTAGTTGTCAGATAGTCATAGGCTCAGGTAGATAGGATGGCCTATTCCCTGCTAGTAACATCTCTAGATTGGGGATGTTACATTGGCCAAAAGAGGATGATGAGGGTTCAAGGACTTAGAGAGACTGAAGTTAGACAAAGGGTCTGAGACCACTATACAAAATAGTTCTCCAAGGCAAGACCTGTTGATGATAAAGTAAATGGGGATACCAACCCGGCCCAAGAAGAATGGTTAGATATGGCAGTATTTAAGTGTGTCTAGAAACCGACCCGAGGTCGTCTATGCTTCTGATCCGACCCGATTGAGGAAGTTGGAGGGAAATATATCCAAGCATCATTCACCTCGGTATGCTGATCCGAGGAATGAAGCTGAGACCACTGGATGTTTTGAACTAGAAATTTTGAGCTTATAGAGGGCTGATGTGTGACGAGAGTAAGTCAACGACTCTGCTTGGGAAGAGAATATGCCAGAAGAACAGTGCTTGAGTGGTTGAACCGTAGGTTTTCACGACAACAAAGTATGCAACAGTGGATAAAAAATAAAAGTGATGGTTTTCTACTGACATAGAGTAGTTGAGTCAAGTGCCAAAGTGGCTATTTGTTGAGTAGTTGGGGAAATGAGCACGGGGACAATGATGCCAAAGTGACATCATGGATTGGTGGAATAGTGGATTTGGAAGCCTATATAAAGGGGTTAGACCGGTAAAACTGCAGTAGCCACGGATAAGATTCTCAACCAACAAGGGCAAAATGAAACTCACAGATTCAAGAGTTAACATTTTTTGCGTCTCACTACAGCAAATAGCTTTTTAAACTAAGGATAGAGAGAGAAAGCTGGTCGGTTCACGATCACTTAAGAGAATTATACAGTGCTTATCATAAGACCCGATGTATTCAATTTGTAATCTTATTTTCCTCCCCATTTATAGCACGGGTTGGACCAACCCCGACAAGTAATAAAAAAATCCTTATTATTCTTGTGGACGTAGATTGAAAACCACTCTCAGTCGAACCACTTAAATCCCTGTCTATGTGATTTCTTGTATTCACTGTTGGGAAGATTCTTTCGAGGGATTAGTTTACCAAATTACCCCTGGAATAAAAAACCAACGTCAACAAAGTCAATTTTTGTTTATAGTGAAACATTAATTTTTATTATAATATATTCAGTTATACATTAATTTGCATATTGATTATCCCCTAATAAACTAGGACGAGAATAAATATCATAAAACTTGTCCATTTAATTCTTGCTCACTAATAAAAGTACCATGAAATCCATAAGGAACCCTACTTGGTAATTTTACCAAAGCCTCTTGCTTCATGGTCGAGGCCTTCACTATCACCATCTCGGACTCTTCTTTCCTTTCATCTCTCACAAAACCCATTATAAACCCTTCATCTTCACTTTCATTGACTACACTTTCACTATTTCCAGGCACAAACATTGGCTCACCCCCAAAACGGTGCGTGCCGTACATGAATTTTATCACGTCACCAGTTTCTAAATCAACTTTGGCAATGCCACTACACTTTGGCCACGGATCTGCTATTGCCAAGTAAACATACCGGGTCTTTTGACCCAATAGCTTCCGGTTTACTTGACCCGCTTCCAAATTCAAATCAGAAACAATAACCCGCTTGGTTGACTCCCTGGTTCTCAAATTCAACCGGATTTCTGATAATTCAATCCGAACCGTGTTTACGTGTTCGTGAAAACGGAATCGGGTGGGTGGATCCATGCATGACCCGATAACCACAACTATTTTATCACCGTTGACATTATTTTCTTCCCATGCATTCCATAAATGGAAGCAAAAACAATTTGGTACCTCGATCCATCGGATACTCGACTCATCAAAGTCATATTTGGACAAAATTCCAAACCGGGATGTCTTGTTTTTGTCGTAAATTACGGGTGACCCGCCCCGAATCATCTCCGATAATTTGAATACCACTTGATGGTCCGGAATAATGAGACAATTTTCGGTAATGGCAAAATCGTGAATCATTGTGGGCTGGTCAAGTGTAATATCCACGTCCCGTGACTTCTTCCCGTTAGTACCAAAATTTAAGTACTTCAAGTAAGGTTTTTTGACAACGTTGTAACTGAGTCCATACAAATCACCTGTGACAGGATCCATCTTAGGGTGTTGCATCATGGGACAATCAAGCTGATCGTCAAAATTGAACCGTCCGATAGTCTCAAGATCGCCGTCAGCTTTGATTTTGACACGATATGGCAGATCATCTTCCGACATTGCTAATAATGTTCCACTGAAATAGACAAGTCCAGCATTAGCCACGCCCATGCCACGCGACACATCAACAAGCCCGGCTACAGCTCGAGCCACGTACAAGCCCAGCCGAGCTAACCCAAGTGCCCATGCAGCTCACCGATCGGCTTAGGAAACACTGCCCTACCGTATTCAGCTTCTTGCACGAGTCGGCTCGTTTGAGTGTACCTACAGCTATAGCTGGCTTGATTTTCATGTCCCAATTTCACAGCATGAACCATACCATCACCATCAAATAAATGGTGTCCGCCTGAGGGCTCAAACATAGGATTAGCACCATTTCTGACATAAACGCCACGTACGCAATCAGGAATCCGGCCCACAACTTGTAGCCCCTGCTGAACCGGGCATTCCTGGACCGGGGCAAAGTTGCCCGATATCTGAACAGCCGGGTCGACCGTTTTTGGTAAACTTTTGCCTTTCTCAAAGAACCCAATTAGTGAGTCCTCAATTTTGTCTAAAGCAAAGGCAGCAAGCTTTTGAAGCGGATTTAAGTGAACTGGGTACTTCGATTTTGATGGTTCAAAGAATGTTTGGGGATCTGGTGGCGGTGGTAACGGTGCCGGTTTTCGAGGAAATGTTTTCTTGGAAAGATTAATGATGATTTTGGACGTAAATTTGGGATATTGAGTGAGAGTTGATTCATGTTTAGAGCTTGGTAGGGTGGTGATGCATTGAAAAGAGGCTTGCATGGTTCAAACGGTAAAGAATAAAACGGTGGTGACTGGGGAGAGTTATGAGAAAGAATTGGGAACCTTCATATAAATAAAATGAAAGAAAAAAGAGCTCCAAGTGGAGGATAGCTTCCAGCAGCCAAGACGAGCTTTAGACACGTGGGAGATTACTTTGAATACATGTGGGTAACATGCTGGTTATTAAAGAGAAAAGACTGTTACACCCCAACATGTAGGACAATGGAGACATGACTGATGTTGTATTACCAATAAATTAATAAATGATATGTATAATTTAATATACATATTTTTAGTGGTTTTTTAATATTTTAACACACGTGACAATAGATAATTGAATTATTACATAAATGACATAATACCTTCATTATATTATAGATTTTCACAACATTTAGGGATAAAATCCCCGTTGTTTTAAAAAAGATGCAGAACCATATATTTCTTAACAAATTTTATTTGTCTGAACAGTTTTATATATTAAATTACCTATATTTCCTTCCAAACTAACCAAAACTTTATATGTCTTTTTAAAAACACTAGGGATTTAATATATATTTCCCTAAATGTGAGTGTCCAAGTGTCATTTTTATTTTTAAAAAAAATTACTATATTTATCAAATAATATACCCATCTAAGCAGTATAATTCGCGATTAATCGATAATTGCTATCAAAATAATCCGATTTAACTGAAAATCATCGATTTAATTTTTTCTTAAAAAATCACCAATTATTGGCCAATTAACCGTCTTTTTTTAATTTTTGGCCGATTTACAAAAATATCCATCTTTGTTTTTTCTTCTCTCATTTTTCTTTTAAGACTTCAGTCATCTCTTGATTGTTTAACTTTTTTTTTATGTGATATGAATGATATTTAGTAATTTTTTTGAAGATATTGAGAAATGAGTTTTAAATTTATTTTATTTTCAATCATGCGAAATATTAACTTTATATTTATCTATTAATTAATTTCTGATTAGTCCCTAAATATTTCTGATTAATCGAAAATCTCTCAAGCGAATTGATGCAATTTCCGATTAAACTATCCAAATCCCAACAATAAATTATGATCAAGTGTTTAGCTAAATTTCGTTAAACTTTTTATAATTTTTTAACTGTAAGCACTTCATTTTTGCATATAAGTCTCTATGATGAGTCTCATTTGGAGACACTACCTTTTAAGTCACGGAAGTCGCGAGAAACGGACGTCGGAAGGGAAATTCAGAATAAGTATGTCATCATATTCATTTCACAAGTTCACTGTTTTCGTTCGTGCTGCGTTCGTTACCACGTTCGAACGTCAAGAAGATTGCGGGCGTTCGTGTAGCGTTCGAATCGGCGTTCGAACGGTGTCGGTATTTCTGGTTTTGCTGCTAGCCTCACATCTAAGCCCAATCAGCCCACCAAAGCCCATAAAACATATCCAAATTAATAAAGCACATATTTAACACATGGTGAAATTAAATAAAATCTAAAATTCACATACCAAATAAAATAAATATCAAATAAAATCATGCCTAATTAAAATCAATCAAGATATATCATATTCCTAATCTAGCCAAAACATGTCCCTAAATCAAATATATGAACTTCCTAATTAAGCATAATCTTGTCTCCAATCAATCTTTGGTTTTCCTTGTTTAACACTAAATCAAATCCTCCTTTAATGCACAAATCCCTTCCTTGTCAAGCAAGGATTCACCCATCCCCTTTGCCTATAAAAACAAAGCTATTCCAACCCTTGAACCCCCTGACTCTCACGCATATACAACAAAGAAAAAAGCCTCTACATTCACGCCTAATACACTCAAGAAGCAACAAAGAATTTTCTCTCCTCCTCTTCCCTCATTAACCAAAATTACAGCCCCATAAACACCTTAGATCACTGAAAATCACAGCCCCTAAAACATCCACTGTATTACCGAAAATCACTGCCTAAAATATTCATTGTTTGACCGAAAAACTACCCTTGGAACACCCCCCTAAACTACTGAAACTCACCCCTAAACAACAGCCAAAAATGCCAACAAACAGCAACCCTTTAACCGTGAAAACATCAGCCCTTTAACCACAAAAACAGCAGCCTAAAACACCAAAAATAGTGACCAAAATACAGCAGCGAAACAGAGTCAAAACAGTAGCTTGAGCAGCGAAACAGCGAGGAAAGACGCAAACCAGTGAACCGGAAAAGTTACGGAGCTTTAACCCTTCCGATCACCTGAAACGCGAATCCGAGAGTCGACGAAAAAGGTTAGACCTGAGGGCACTTCTCACATCCATTTTTATTCATATTTTTACTATTTATTGAATCTTATTTACATGATTATTGTGGAGTGATGCATGTTGTGGCCCTTGAATAGATAGAAAATGCATGTATTGTGAAATGGTGTATGTTGTGGCCCTTGAATAAAACGGAAAATGTGTCGCCTCTTGTGGTATATATGATGGAAACCCGGACATAAATTTCATAGCCGATTCCGAATGGACGGTAGTATGATCTGTACTCGGGATACAACTCCACGTACCACTTGAGTATACGGCACATATTTTATTTCATGTTATCTTGATTTGTTTATTATCGTTATTTAATTTATGCATGTTATTTGTTTATGTAATAATGTGATGCGCATTGGCTTAGTAAGTCGGATTAAAGGTCCTCCATTTCGAGAGGTTAAAATCCTTTACCACGATGCTTTGCCACGCCGGATGATGTATATTCGGTTGAATGTAAGATGTGTTCAATCGGATATACGAAGTCCGATATTGTTGTTTTTATTTTTTTATGCATTATGTTATTAGTGCATGGGCTTAGTAAGTTGGATTAAAGGTCCTCCATTTCGAGGGGTTAAAATCCTTTACCACAATGCTTCGCTGCGCCGGTTGACGTATATTCGGTTGAATGTAAGATGTGTTCAATCAGGTATGCAAAGTCCGATATTGTTGTCTTTGTTTTTTATATGCATTATGTTATTAGCGGATGGGCTTAGTAAGTTGGATTAAAGGTCCTCTATGTCGAGGGGTTAAAATCCTTTACCACGATGCTTTACCGCGCCTTTTAGCCCGTTATTATTGATTAGGTGTCATCTATTCATTCGTTCACGTATGTGTCATGTTGTTTACTACATTTTGGAGGTCACTGTTGTAACCCCGTTCGAACGCGTTTCAGAATGTCGCATGAACGC
>SKCR01039042.1:0-48240 GCA_019454045.1 Zanthoxylum bungeanum | reverse complement strand
ACTTCTACCGATTAATCCTCAAATGTTTTCAATTAATCACAACTCACTCAATCGTTTTCTAATTAAACTGCCATGTTTTTGAGGCGTTGTGGTGGGTAGGGGTGTTCACATTTTCAGGTCAACCTGCGATCCGATCCGATGCAACCCGACCTAACCCTTTCGGGTTTCAAAAAAAATATATTTTCGGATTAACTTGACCCGACATAATAGTTTTTTATTATTTTTCTAAAAAAATTATTTTTTTAAATTTTTTAATATTATTTTAGTTGTTTATTATTTTTATTGTCTTGAAATTTTATATGAAAAATTTCAGGATATAAAATAGTTAGTATTTATTTTTCAAAATAATTAATACATAAAAAAATCTTTTTTTGACTGACCCGACATGCTCGGGTTTGTATGCTCAAATTTTGGATTTGGGTATATTGACCCGTGTGACTATTAAAAAAAAAAAATCCTACTGTGTCGTGATATTAATATATTGTAATTTAACTTCAATAAAATATTAATTCGGTAAAGTATTTTTACAAGCACAAACTTAAAAAAAAAAACATCAAGGGTAAATTTATAAGTAAACAAAAACATTCAGTTACTTAAAGTTTGTTTGGACTTAATTTTTTTTTTCATTTTACCGTATTTAGAATACTTATAAAAAATTTGATCAACCTAAACTATTTTTTTATCAATAGAAAAGTTTAATCATTTTAAAAAATGAGTTATAGTATATAAATTCATAAGTCATTTTACAAAAAAATAAATTTTTCTCTTATCCAAAATTTCCATAACTCATTTTTAACCATCGGAAAATATTTTTGAAAAAAAGGATGCATCAAATATCTGAAAATATTTTCTAAAAAGTATTTTTAAATGATAACTGTTGAAAAACAATCACAATGAATAATAATACATAAATTCGTATTATATGTATTTATATAATATTAACAAAAAAAAGATTTACAATACAAGTAATTAAAATTAACAATAACTAAAAATGACTTGTATTGATGATTGAAGTTAGCGTATAATGTTACGTCCTATAATAGAAATTTGCCTCTACTACTACTAGTGTGCTTATAGTTCGATGAACGTCTACCATCAGGATACAACAATCTGTACGTCGAAATTTTACACTGAAGTTTCAACCCTTGGAGAATTTACTTGGTGATTATTTTTTTCAAGTAACCAGAATGTTCCGAAAGGAAAAAAGAAAACTACTTGTTTGCTTTGACATTTCCCTTTTATATATAGAGAAGCAAGAATAGTTTTTTTCCAGTTATTAACAAAATGTTGTATTGATCAGACACAACTCTTGAATCATAAGACTCCAATAGCTCTAAGGCCTAAGAGCTAATCTTTTGATTAATTAAATATATTTATTAATGTCAAGCCAAACCAATAATCCAACCATACATCCATATACATGGCAAAAAAGCTCGGGCCCGGCCCGGGGTAAAAAAAGCCCGGACCGGTCTTCAAAATGAAGGCCCGGCTCGGGCCCGGGCCAGCCCGGGCTTAAAATAAATAATTTAATATTTTAATTTATAAAATATATATATTTATATAATAAATTTTTTATAATAAAAAAATCGGGTCTGGACTTAAAATAAATAATTAAATATTTTTATTTATAAAATATATATATATATATATAATAAATTTTATTTATTTATAATTTTTTATAATTAAAAAATTGGGTCCGGGCCAAATTTTTTTGGCCGGGCTCGGATCGGGCTTATCAAAGCCCAGCCCGTTGCCATCCCTATACATCCACACCCAAGCCTTATACATTTTTTCTTTAATATGAGTATCAAGTGAACACTTATAAATACTTTCTTTTCCATTCTATTTTCCAATATAGAACTACTCTCTCTATTTCTATACAAGCTTCTTAGAACAACTCCAAAAGATTCTACTAAATTTACTCTTCGAATACTTATTTGCTTATCTATGTGACAAATTGAATAGTGGGAAAATAAACTCAATTTCACAAGACTCTTCAAATAAAAAAATGTTTATATTATTTTAATCAAAAAATTTCCTCCATCAAATTTAATTTTTCAAATAAAAAAATTGTAGAACTACAATCTAATTTTTCAATAAATTTAACAGCCTTCCAATTTACAAATTTAATTACCCTTCAATTTATCTTTTGATGTATTTTTTTTTTTTTTTATAAACTATATTATTTGTTACACAAATTATTCTTCGTTCCATTTGTTCAAAATTAATTAAATTTTATTCTCTTTTCAATTATTTTTCTTAATGACTAGATGAATTGAGATTTTGGGTAGAAAATTTTGGATAATCAATTTGATCAATTTTGATAAAATCCACTGAAAAATGAGTAAAATTGAAATGATAAATATTAGTAAAATTTATAATGAAATGTATATGAGTTTAATATTATTTATAGGTTTAAAAAAAGAGTTGTTGAGAATTATGACTATTGTTTATATTATTTTAATAAATAATTATTATTAACAACTCCAACCACCACCACCACCAAAATAAAGAGGAGAGATAAAATATTATATAATATTATTTGAAGAGAGATAAGTTGTTCTTGAATATTGAAGAGTGGGAATAAAAATCTAATTGAATAATCTCATTTCACCATTTAAACAATAAAATAACATTTGATGAGTCTTTTGGAGTTGCTCTTACAATACCTCACATTTGTATAGCAAATAGAGGCAATATTGTACATAACTTGATCCGGAGAAAACTTAAAATTGATAAGCATTAGGAGAGTTGTCTTTTAAACTTGAACTTTCTTAGTAAGTACTTATTGGATTTACTGATGAGTTAGTGTGTATAAGAGACATTGAACTGATCATCATATATTGTAAATCAAGATAACAAGTATCACACATATCAAATCTTGACACCTTTCGATTCATACAGTTGTGTTCATTTTGATCCTGAACAATCCTGAATTCATATGAGCTTTAGAGAAATTGGTTATTTCATTCTCACAAATGCGACCCTACATCATTCCTATATAGGTGACACAATGATTATAAGTATCCTGCAATACTAAAATATTCTTATGTTAGTGTTGTTAAGAATGATTAATCATTCTTCATTATTGTCACAAGTAGCATAACTTTTCTTATCATGGGAATGACCAACTTGTTATGTTTTATTACTTGAGTTTTACTCAACTAGTTTTCCACATTGAACCTAGACTTGGTTTACCAATTTGCTAGGTTGAGTTTCCGTTGATTTACTTCTCATTGTGCTGGCTTTAAGCTTATTCCCCTTGATAAATATAACACTTGCTCATTTGGCATACCCTTTGTTAATTTATCGACAATATTCTCTTTTGATTTTACAAAATTAATGGAAATAATGCTCGAGAGCATGTGTTTTATAGTGTTATGTCGACGTTTTAAGTGCCTTGAATTCCCATTATACATATACCTCTTTGCTTTCCCAATAGCAGTCATGCAGTCATAATGCACACATATGATCATCACAGGTTGAGACTATATTAGAATATCCTCCAAGAAATTCTTTAGTCATTCCGTTTCTTCAGTAGTTTTATCCATGGCTGTGAATTTTGATTCCATTCTTGAACATGCTATACACTTTTGTTGATGAGCGGAAAATATATCAATATTTACCGCCCCTTTTACTTAATATTTTGTTTAGTTTCTCGGGTTTGATGAACGTTTTGATATGTTTTAGTTTATTTTACAGATAAAATAATATTGGGACTCAATGAAATCATTTAGGACGAAATATGGGTCAAATAAGGGTAAATATTGGACTTGAATTAATTTTGGAGATTGGAAACTTGAAAGGGCGTTTTAACGAAGTGCAGTTTTGGAAATTCCAATTTTGCGTATCTGTCGTATTTTGGGCATAACCTGTTACTCCAATATCGGATTGAGCTGATTCAAGTTCCAGATTAAAGAAGACTCAATGAGCTACAACTTTGAAGAACAAAATAATTTCGAATTCTGAAGATTTCATGACCGAAATTTATGAAACATCCGGAAGTATGTTATGTGTAATTATTAAAGTCATTTTCAAAGTAAATAAATAATAAAAATATTCAAACTCCCACCAAACATGATAGCAATTAGTGGAGCAATTAGTGGAGCAATTAATAATGGATTTGGTGGAGCAATTAGTGGAGTAATTAATAATGGATTTGGTGGATGATTTGATGGGGGCAAAATTTTGCCTATAAATACCAAGTCATGTCATTTGTAAATTCATATTTTCTTCTAAGGAATTCCTTAAGAATACTAAGAAGATTGTATCTTGTTTGTTTATTTACAGCTTTCAGTAATTAATTTCTGCTTTCGCACTTTCTTTTCTTTACTTTTCAGTTTTTACTTTCCGCAATTTACTTTTACGCACAGTACTTTTCTTTCTTTAATTTTCAGTTTTTACTTTTCAGTAATGAGGAGGTAACTCCCCTTTAAGTAAAATGGGAGTAAATATTGATATATTTTCCGCTCATCAGCTAATAAATTGTGTATGGATGCTTGGAATCATAAACATAATATTTTTATGATTGGGTCAAAATGTTTATGTGGGACATAAACATAAAATTAGAATTTGAAACTCTAGATAATAGCTTGGAGCTATGGCTACCATTTTAGAATCACTTGACTACCTTTGATTGACCCATAATTGTTTATGAGTCACTTCATTGTGGGATTCTAATTTGATTTTTGTTTTGATTCAAATTAATATATTTATGTATTTAGAATACATTTATGTTTGTTATATAACATGTGTTGATGTTGATGTTGATTTTGATGTTAAAATTGGATTTTAGGTGTACTGAAGTGTTTGAAGAAAATTGAAAGTGTTTTGAATTGGATTCAGGGTAAATTTGTTCTCTGCCAATATTTTACACAGGGTAGCGTCTCGACTTAGAACTCCGACGTCGCGACACTTAGCTCTCAGAGCTTCGGGAATCGCGACTCTCACCCTTGCGCGTCGGAACATCGAGTATTCATAGATTGGGCGTTGCGACTCCCAAGCCTGCGTGTCGCGACACGCCAAGAGCTGTTGTCCATGAGCGTTGAAACTTCATTTTCTCCATTCTAGAGTTTCCGGACTCCGATTCGGCCCTGGTTTTTTCCTCAACGGAATATAGTATTCCATAAAATAATTTAAAATACACACATGCTTGATATTCATGGGTTAGACCAACTTCCGCTGCACGGGGCATCGATCCGTCCCTATGGGTCCTACAATCGCCCCGACAATTGGCATATCCAATAAAAACACAATCAATAATTTTAGCTCCAAGTTTAACTCTTTTAGGCAAAGGAACTTGAAATTTTACAAAGAAACCCCACACTTTCAGGATTTTGTAAGCTGATGGTCTTTTATTTCATTTTTCATATGAAGATTGATGACTTTTCTTTGGTGGAATTCTGTTCAAGATGGTGTTAGCGGTAAATAAAGTTTCACCCCACATATTATATTGTAAGACATGACTATTAAGCATGAAATTCATCATATTCTTTAGTGTTATATTTTTACGTTCAGTCACCTCATTCATTTGAGGAGTGTAAGATGTTGTTGTTTGATGAATTATTCCATTAGAAGCACAAAATTATGTAAAGGCATTGGATTCATATTCTCTACCTCTATCATATCGCAGTATTTTGATCTTCTTGTCTAATTGGTTTTCCACCTCAGTTTTATGTCTTAAACATATTTAAAGCTTCGTCTTTGCTATGTATCAAATATACATAATAATATTTACTACTATCATCTATGAAAATAATGTAGTAACTCTTTCCTCTGTGACTTGGTATTGATTTAAAATCATTCATATCTATATGAATTAATCCTAACAATTCGTTTGATCTTTTAATCACATGTTTATATGACTTGCTAGCAAACTTTGATTCAAGACATGTTTCACATTTGTGCATATTATCCTTTGTACAATTAGGCAACAAACCAAGATTAGTCATTCTATACAAAGATTTAAAATTAATGTGACATAGTCTAGCATGCCATAATATAGAGGATTCAATCAAGTAAGTAGAAGTCTTATTTATTTTATTAATAATATCATCAGCAATTACATTGAGTTTGAAGAGCCTTTCAGACAAGTAGTCATTTCCTACAAATATTCCCCTCTTAGTGAGAATAAATTTGCCAGATTCAAATACAAGTTTAAAACCTTTATTGCTTAAAATGGGATCAGAAATAAGATTTTTAGTAATTTCAGAGACATGTAGTTCCATAAGGGCAAGTTCTTTTCCGGAAGTGAATTTCAGAACCACTTTCCTTTTTCCAACAACAGTTGTAGTAGATATATTGCCCATAAATAGCTTATTATTGCCATTGTTAGGATTGTAGGTGACAAACATATTTCTGTTTCCATAAATGTATCTTGTTACACCAGTATCCATACATCAATCATTGATGTTAGTCAATTTATTTACTTCAGAAACAACAACACCAATAAATTTTTCTTTAATAATATTTGTTTTTTTGTTGCTGTTATTGTTATTATAACTTGGACCATGATTTCCTTTCTTATGGCGGCAATCTTGTGCTTTATGTCCAGATTTCCCACACACCCATCAAACACCCTTAATTCCCTTGAAAATCTTCCATTTTGCAGCAAGAACTTTCTGACCATTGTCTTTGCCTTTATTGGTCCAATATTCTTCTGGTTTTTAGGCTTAGGCTTAGGCGCCTCTCCACCCTCAATGACATTTGTTTTGGCTTTAAATTCTGAAGCATTCAGCTCTTTACACTTGTTGTGATCTTCTTGCACCATTAGTTTGAAAACCAGATCCTTCATTGACATAGCTGTCTTTTTTATGCTTGAGATGTATCTTGAAATCATTACAAGAATGAGGCAATTACTCTATCACATATCCCAAATGGCACCGGTAGAGCCATTCATTCGGCAGCAAATTCATGGAGAAGAATATGTAATTCTTCGATTTGTTTGACAACAGTCATCGAGTCCACCATTTGGTAATTTAGAAATTTTTCAACAATAAACTTCTTTGAACCAACATCTTCGATCTTATATCTGTTCTCCAGCGAATCCCAGAGATCCTTAGCAGTCATATAAGATATGTACACATCATATAATGAATTATTAAGGTTGTTCAAAATGTAATTCCTACATAAAAACTAATTGTGTTTCCATGCATCAATTGCATTGAGTTTTCCCGTAAGAATATCATCCCCCTCTGCCATAGGGAATTCTTCCTTGACGACATGAGCAAGGCTCAATGTTATTAGATAAATAATATTTTATGTTACCAGCGTTTTGAAGTCCAGTCTTTTAAACTTATCTGGTTTCTCAACATGAGGCTTCACGGCATTCACAAATTGTTCCATAATGAACGAGAATAAGAATTTATGTTATAGATTGTTGGAGAAAAATCAGTGAATGCAATGAATAAAAATAAGTAAATTCTTATTATTGTATTTATATAATATCAATGAAAAAATTTCTTACAATACAAGTAATTAAAATTAACAACAACTAAAACTGACTTGTATTGAAGATTAAGGCTAGCGTATAATGTTATGTCATATAGAAGAAATTTACCCTTACTCGTGTGCTTGTAGTTCGATAGACGTCTGCCACCAAGATACAATAATCTGTAAGTCGAAATTTTACACTGAAGTTTCAACCTCTGACAAATTTACTTGGTGATTATTTTCTCAAGTAGCCATAATATTTTGAAAGGAAAACGAATACTACTTGTTTGCTTTGATATTACCCTTTTTATATATAGAGAAGCCAGGACAATTTTTTCAGTTATTAACAAAATATTGTGTTGATCAGACAGAACTTTTGAATCATTAGACCCCAAGAGCCCTAAGTCCCAATGCTCAATCCTTTGATTACTTAAATATATTTATTAATGCCAAGCCAAAACATTAATAATTTAGGTTAGACACATCAACTGCAGGAGCCCGATCACCATATAATAATTTATGAATTTGTATTTCGTCAGTCATTTTCTGAAAAATGACTCAACTTTTCTATAGATCGAAAAACCGTTTACATTGACTAATCTTTCTATAAGTGTCTTAAACGCCATAAAACGATGAAAATATTTTTCGAAAATCATATTATGGCAAGACAAACAGATTTTTAATGTTCAATCAAATAAACATAATTCAACAAGAAAAAGAGTTTCGGTGTATATTTATAAAAAAAAAAATGAGTGAAATGTGGCTGGCATTATAGCCAACTATTTCTAAAAAATAAGGGGCGACTAAAAACATCTCCAAATGATCGAAAAAAATCATATTCTATCTTAGATGTAGGGAGTGATATGTGATTTTTCTCTAACAATAGATCATATTTTTGTCCTACATCAACTTTCAGTGATCACATTCCCTATATTTAAGATGAAGAAAAGATATTGTACACGCAAACTAAGATTGCCAATTCATTAATTAAACATTATTTATTTCTTTTTTTAAAGGTTATCATTTTAATCGGTGAAATTACTTTAAAATATATTTAATATTTTATACTAGATATGACTATGAGACATGTATAAGGATTGTTGGTACATGACTTCCTAAATTAGAAGTGATGTCATTTTATGATATATGTAGAGAGTTTTGTTGGAGATATTCTAACAGTTCATTAAGACAAATATTAGAGGCATGAATTGAATATTATACTAGCCCAAACATGTTCGAGCCCCATGAGAATGTGTAAAATTGAAAAAAAATTAGTTGGGGTTTCGATTATGATTCAAGATAATTTTTCATTTAAATTAAAAAATCGATATTTAGAATCTCGAATTTAAGCCTAAAAAGCCTCAAACACAATCGAAATCCTGAACCATTCAATCCATGATTCGGATGATTTTTTCGTCTCGATTCAAAAACAGATCAGGATTCGAGATGATTTTTCATTCCAAATAAAAATCGGTCCGTGATTGGGGTCAAAAATATTATACAGAATCCCAAATTTTAGCTTAGAAAGTGTCAAACTCAATCGGAATTAGGGATCTCAAACCATTCGGTACAAAATTCGAGATGATTTTTCGTCTTGATTCAAAAAACCGATTAAGATTCTAATCGATTTATCGTCCCGAATTAAAATCAGAATGAAACTTCCCGAATTATTGATATTTTTCACAAATGGTTTGAGTGCCACTATTACGGGTGGAAATTTGGGTTAGAATTCGTTTATTCGTTTGATTCGATTCGTTTTAAAGTCAATACTGGTTTGAAAAAAATGATTCGTTTAATAAATGGGTCAATTCAATTCGATTCGATTATTAAATGAATCGAATACGAATTTAAGCTCATTGATTCGTTTAGGATTTGTTTTATTATTTTCTTTTACTAGTTATTGCTATTTTTCAATTAAGATTCGAAAAATTATGGCTAATTATCATAGAAAATATAATATTATCGATAATTGGTGAATTATTTTTAGTAAATATATTAATTACATATTTCATAGGTATATATTTATGAAGAATTAATATAAATAAATTATGGTAAATTATGTTATTTAATAAACGAATCGAATACGAATCCTGATATTAGGATCCGTTTAATAAACGAATCGAATACGAATCCATCACATTTTGATTCGATTCGTTTAAGATTCGATACAAATTCGATTCGTTAATTCATTTTGCCACCCATAACCACTCTCCACACCACAGTGGACTTGAATGACATTTCTCGACATGGTCATGGTCTTAGAAAGATATATGTCGCGTCCTATTTTCGTTGATAATTGTCGGAATTTAAGATATCAAATGCTTGGACTTTGGGGATACTACTAGTACACCATATGAATACGACTTTTAGGCAGTGTTCTTTACACGTTAGGCGTTAGTCGGGCGGCGATTCAGTGCCTAACACCTAGGCGGAGCCTAGGAAATAATTGAAAATAGAAAATTTTCATAATTATGTAAGATTTGGTGTGATTTTGACAAATTAATCATAGGAAAATGTTGTTGGTAATGAATAAGATTTATAAATGATCAATTTGATGAGAAATTAACAAAAATTGAAGAGATTAAAGTGTAAAATCCGACCGGAAAACAACTTCAATTTCAAATTTTAACGATTTTCACGGTTAAAATTCCTGACCTTAATGATTTAGAGCCAGATGAGACGGCCGCCGAGCATAAACGCGCTTTCTACGCAACACATTTTAGAACAATGCTATTAGGAACTTGTGTCATTCAGCATCAAAGGAACCCGGAGTCAACGAATCGTTGAGCAAGTGCAGCCAGCAATATAGTCGCTTACTGACAATTGAAATATTAAATTGGTATTAAGCACCTAGTACTTGTGTCACACAATTCACAAGAGCAAAAAAGAAAAGCACCTTGTACTTGTGAATGAATGGCATTTCAAATGTAGCATTGACACCCACAAGCATTCCATCACGAATGATTTGAGCATGATTTAAAACAAATACGAGAGGCCAAATTTATAACATATAATATAACATACATAGCTAAAAAAACAGTTTCCTCTGCAGTCACTTCTGAGTCTTTCATGTTACCCTATACACTACAACAGATCTAGTTATAACCACAATCATATCACAAGGGTGAACTATAAACCTACTAACGATCTCTCTCTCTCTCTTATTATCATGGTGATGCCGGAACTGGGTCGGTACCCGAAACCTGGGAGGCAGAATCTTCCTTCGATATGGCAATGTAGTTGACAGGAGCAGCTGACCTGGTGCTGCCAGTGCTTTCCCTCTTCCCTTCTTTAATCATCGACCTGCTGCCATTTTGATGAGCATTTAGAGATAGCCGTCTGCTTGGAGTTCCATTGGCACCTCCATTTGCACGTAGACCAACAACCTTCTTTGGACCGACTGGTCGTGCAGGACTTGGCCTTGACCCAAAAATGGCTTCTTGTTCTGTGTTTTGCTGCTCATGAAACTTCTTTGATTCCTATGAAATCCAGAAGTTATAACCTCATTTAGTAAAAGAAAAAACCACAAACTGTAGATGTTCAAAACAAAAGATTGGACAAAATAGAAAACTCAAGATGATTTAATTCAATCAGTCAAAAACCTTTACCCTCATCCTCCGCTTTTCTTCTTCTCTTTCCTGCCTCAACATAGCATATTCATCTAGCATTGCAAGGAGTGGAACTCCATCATAAGTGAATGATATGCCACGATCTTCTTCCCAAGCTCGAGTTTTGGCAACCAACATATCTACCAGAGCTGGATAAACAAGACAAAACAAAACAAAATATTTAGTACGAAGATTTAACTGACTAGCATAAACTTCTAGAAAATGACATATGGCAGGTGGCAGGTGGCAGCATCATGATTTTCCCAGGACCAAGGACATGAGTCAGACTCATTATACATTCATCAGAGGTTGTGTTTCAATTAAGGGGATTCACAAAAGTTAGTTTCATATACATCACCATATGATCTCTATTAACATAACCTCTAGATTCTATACAAAATGAAGAGACTACTTGTCAAGAAATCACTCACAATCTAACTCACACAATCTCTCTCTGAAACATACTAAGCCTATCTTAAACTCAATTGTCATAACAAAGTTGTTCTCGAATTCTAGGCATACCTGGAATCTTGTTGACCAGAATCCTGGCTTTTTCTGCCCTCTTGAGATTTAAGTGCGCCCCTCTGCTTGCATTGTACCTGTTTTCATCCTGTTTCAGCACGCCAACATCAGTAATGTTGAAAGTTGGCACACCCAAAATCTTCCATGTACTAAATAATTAAAAAGGAGAAAAAGTAAATGAGGTCTACATATTTAACATGGAAGAATAGCCTGTGCACGCACACATGCACTCTCATGCACAAGCATGCATGCATGCAAGCAAGGAGAAAGAGAGGGGGGAGGGAGAGAAATACTAAGTACCCGATTGTAGTCTTCAAGCCAACTCTCTTCTTCACAGGCAGACATCCATTTCTCAACCTTGTCCAAAATTTCTTTTCTACTGAAAGCTTCTTCTTTGGCTTTGGTTATCTGATTGTCCATGTCAGCTAGTAACTCAGCAGGCTCAACATTACCGGAGTCAATTAGTGCCATAATTTTTTCTCTAGCAGCCACTGGATCTATCTCTATATGAGCACAAGTAAATATCTCTTCAAGCTCAGCTTGTCTTTTGAAAGCAATTTCCTTCATTCGGCTTGATTTTAGTTGATCAAGCCTTTCAACTTCAACTTCAGCCTAAAAAGTAAATAACAAGAATATGAGTAAACAGCTGGAAAATTTTAATTCTAACACAATTTTGTGAACACTGTTGAATTTGAATACCTGCTCAATCAGATCCAGAGCAAGAGCGCCAGGGACAGTCACTTCATCTACAGAAGCTGAAATGTTACAGGTAACATGGTCAAACAACTTCCGTTCTTCCGGGGAAGTATCCATCAGATTCCACAGATCAATTAGCTGAGTAGCTAATTCTTGAAGCTGTGGAAGGGAGTGTCAAAGAATCAAATGTCAATTATAGAAACAGAACATAAAGAAATGATATAAATGCAACAAACTGTATTCCAATAAATTATAGATGGAAACAAATGGCCATTGAATAGAATAGTGTATAGTGAAAGAACTCAAAACGTATAACTAAAATGAACATAGATACACCCATCTCCTTCATTATTCGACAGAATAAGATTGGAGGCAGAGCTTTCATTGACTTTGTATTTCCAGTAGGATACATTTGTTTCTGGCAGAACAAAGTATTGTGCAAGTGAGATTAGATGTACTCCGACAGTATGAACCATAAAGCTTTAAAATATACCTTTTGAAGCCTCTGCTTCTTATCTTCTTTAAGTGCCAACACTGTCTTAGCCAGCCTAGCAAGGGTATCATTGCTAATGCTTTTGGATTGCACACCCGTAGAGTCATTTAAGCTTGGATGAACATCATTTACAGTACTGAAGAAGTCCATGCCAAGCACAGCACATAGATCATGCACAGTGCTGACAAATTCAAGGACCTTGTGCAACCTATCACTCTGCAAATTCAGGTAAGTAATTAGCATCAATCAACTCCATGCATGTGAGACGTTAGATGTCAGAAAAATGATCATTACGTCAGCCTTAGTATCCACAGAAATGAAAAGTTTACCTTCTCTTTTTGAAGTTCCTGGAGTTGGGCTTGATATTCATCTAACTTCTTCAAGGTTAGGTCGGACTCATCAACTGCAGGAGCCTGATCACCAATGCTCAAGTTCCCAGCAATTTCTCCACATATCTTTTGAATTTGTGACTGCACATCAGAAAATTCCTTCACCATCTCATCTTTCTGTTTCCACAGCTGTTCAAGCACCGGTGCTATAGCCGCAAGTTGTTCCTTGATTGTCCCTGAAGTCTTCTCTGGCTGTAACAAAAACAAAGATATCTATAAGCAACCCAGTTGATTATATATTACAACATAAATGCTTCCACTTCTAAAACATTTTAACCACGAAATATCAGAACAAAACTAACTACTCACAATTCCAACAATACTTTTTCCTCCAAGAGCAGATAGAAGACTTGAAAGTTCAACTTTGGCATCTGACAAGGTCTGAAGAAGCTGTGCCCTAGACTTGGCAGCCTGCTCCACCTTCCTCTTGTACACTTCCAAACATTCTCTCTCTATCTGAAGAAGCATCTTGTCCCTTTCCTCATCGCTTTCACCAACTTCATCCCAGATTTCCTGCAGCAAATATTGGATATACTTTTATGCCACAAACTTGAACTATGAGAACTATTGAAAGTAAGAACCAGAACAAAAATTACCTGTAGTGTGTGCAGTAAAGAACCGCAAGTGGTTTCTCCATGAAGAGGATTTTCGGTATCTGTCACCGCCATTCAAGTAGCCACTACAGCCTACCTGTGTCACACTGTAACCAAATACAAATGAAAACAATCAACTAGTCAATAGAAGGTTTGAGAATCAGGATAACTAAAGATCAAGGAATTAGTTCTAATAGACCTACAAGGATGGACAACCAAATGAAGAATCAATGTTCAAATCCATTGAATTGATATGACATTTACATTGTAAAAGCCCAAACTGTGAAATGAAAGTGAAACACAAGTGGTTGTGAATATCATATATGCCATTATTCACCAAATCATTGTTTCTAAACAAAGAAATAAAGGCCAATTTTCAGTTAAAACCTGTAGCAAGTACTGACTTAATTGCCATGATCTTTAATCATTTAAAAATAAGTACAAAACAAAAAAACAAAAAACAAAAAAACCCAAATCTTTCAAACAACTGTGTTTTACCAATGGCTTATCACAGGCCAAACAAAGCTTGATGCATTCTACTAAGACTACAAATTACAAACTTGAAACCATTTCTCTTCTCATCAACCAAACAAAGCCTTGCACTACATTTCGCTAAAAACTCACTGATCCCACACCCACAGCACTTCAAATCACTTAAAAACCCCTTATCTCAACTTCAAGAAAAAAAAAACCCAAATCTTTTTTTACCTCCAAAAACAAGAAGAAAAACAAACCAGCAACAGTTAAAAAGAAATCGAGAGAGTACAAAAAGAAGCCACATTTGCCAACAAAACAAAGAAAAGAAGAAACAGCATACCAAGATCAGATCTTGGATTAAGGCTTCTGAATGGAAACTCACTCTCTCTGTTTCCGGATCTAAAGCTTTAATTTTTATTCTTTTATATATATATTTTTTAATTTTTTGTTGTTTTTGGTTCCAGCGTTTAGTGTAGAAGAGATGTGAGAGTGAGGGAACAGAGAAATGGATACTGAGAGTGAGAGAGAGAGAGAGAGTGGAGCCCTTTCTTACAATCTGACACATTTCCCTGACGATTTCTTTCTTCTATTTTTTGCCCCTCATGTTTGGGTTATTTACGAAATTGACACTCTCAGTCTCCGTTTGCGATAACTAATTTTATCTGAAATTAAAATTTAATAACTTTACTTTAATTAAAACAAAAATAAATGTCCTTAAAAAAAAAAAAAAAAAAAACCTTGTGTCTATATCTTTGGATCTATGACTTCACCCATATGTGGTGGTAATTTTCCAATCTTATATTGGGCTTTTGTTTCTGTTTTATAGGAATAAAGTTGTTATCTTTTCATCAGCCAATAGAAGATATGTGAGAAGAAGATTGTAGATCTATTTTTGGAAGTGAAGATTGAATTTTGTAACTTCCTTATAGATTTATTTATTTTCTTATGATAGATTGTATATGGGTTGTTGTAAAAGTTTATGTTCTATATATTGTGTATTTTCTGTAATTATTTTTGGATTTCGTATTCACCAACAATAGCAGAGGTGAGACATTCAGGCCAGTCCGTAAAATCCTCCAGCTCTTTCAGTAGATTTCTGTGTGAATATGACTTCCGATCTGAACAGTTTTTAGTAGAGCGCAATATATGGTTTTATGTCGTTAGGCTCTGTCTTAACTAGGTTCGAGTATTAGATTATCCTAAGTTTGTAATCGAGCCGAAATGATCGCATATTTACATCTTTGTGGTGTGTTATTAATGAAGTGTTTCATTATCTTTCACAAAAAAAAAAAAAATGACTAATGACACCTAATAGGATAAATTTGTGAGGCAGCACTAATGTTGAACCAATCAACCAACCAAAATATAAAGGAAGTGCAAAAGGGCAGATTGGTTCTAATATCATCACAAATTAATGAGGCTGTAAAGACTGATTTAAACTTTAAAACAGTGGAGTTGGTGAATTGCTTTATCTTCATCATATCTTTTCTTCTCACAACAAAAAATATGAGTTTTTGCTAGAGAAGACAATCGTTTGGGTAAGGTTTTGATTTGTAAATCTCAATTTCATTTTGATTATGTATTTATGATATGAATTTTGTATTAGTTTTTTCAATGAAGATGAAAAGTGTATTAAGTATAATGTCGATTTTTAAATAAAAATATTTATGATGTAGGTCGGTTCTGCCGATTTTTTTGAAACGATTCAACCGAACGAATCACTAATCAAGGACGAAGCCTTTTGTAAACCAGGGGTAAGCCGACCCCCTTTGATTTTTTCCCCAACTATTAGTACCATGAATTTATAAATTAAACCCTTAAAAAATGAAAAAGCCTCACTCATATAACTTCCTTGTTTCGCCTTTATTACTGATAATTGAATTTTTTAAATCACCGATCTGATTCTTAAAATACTACTTGTGACGCCATTAATTTTTTTTCTGTATACGCAATTTGAAAAGAGATTAACTGAGTTTTGTTATACATAGGTCAAGCAACGATAATAATTTGACCATGAAGGTCAATGCTCAATAAGAATAAGACAACGTATTATCTTTTATTCATCATCAAATTTATTAAACAATTGAGGTGGCTGAACTATTTTTGAATATCATTAAAAGCACTTATTTCAAATGCACTTCTACAATTTAAATGTACTCTACCTATATTGGAAAATTCAAAACATACATTTTCAAGTTTAAATTGGAAATTTTTGTGGTTAAGTTTAGCCCCAGAAAATGAGTCACATGAATGCTTATGCAAAAGTGCTTGTGCCCACAAAGCAAAATGAGATACGAAAATATTAAAAAGTCATGTTCTCACAATAATTTTTAAAATTTTAAAATTAAAATTATAAAATCCATTAGACTCATATATGGCCCTCCGATGGCTAACACAGCCTACCAAATAATAAAATAAGATTAGATTGACACACCAACTCATAATTAGTGTATCAATCCCATGCAAAATTTTCTCCTCGTGAAGAGGAATCAAATAAGTCATTATCTTTATACAAAATAAAATCATGAACATGCATAATTATGATGCGTAAAAAGTGAAAGTTCAGGAGGAATTAGGTTTTATTTATTTCCATTTCATAATTAATCATTGATTACTATTTGTTAGGATTGCCCATTTAAAGAATTTTTTTTTAAAATAAATTATATTGGTTTTTTATTTTTGTTTGGACCCAATTGCCCCCACATTGTATCCTTAGCTAAAACAGGGCAACATCTAAATCATAGATAAATATATAATATGATTGTAATTATAATATCTTCTCATGAGATTAATTATATATGTCATTGTTATGTGGATATCAACTAGTTCAGTTGGTAATTTTTCATTAATAAAATAAAAGATTTGGGATTCGAACTCCACTCACATAAGTATAAATGAAATTAAATTACTATTCGGCTAAACTATTTAAAAAATAATTATAATTAATTCTTGCTTCATTGTCCTTCCTTATACATTACATTTCATTTGATTACATAAATGACGTAAATTAGAGTTAATTTAAAAATGGCTCCCTTACTATAGATGTTTCTTGTTTTATATCCAAAAGTGAGTATTTTCCTTTTTTTTTTTAGTTTCATGCAATTTGTTAAAGTTGAAGTTGAATTATGTGTGTATGTATGTATGTATTGAGTGAAAATTTAATCAGATTTGTAACCTAAATCACATATTTTATTATGTTTCTATGAACTAAGTTAAGGACCCCTCCTCTTTGATTATTGAGGATGTGAGTTCGAGCATCCACATGCTTAAGTTCCATTATTTATAAGAATATGGATATATAAACGGATATTATTCGAATATTAGAACGAGTAGATTTTTGATTTTATATCAGTAGATTTTCATGCATCATTATAAATATATTTATCTAAATTCTCAGAAGATTTCAGATTGTGTATATCTAGATGAATTATGACTCATTTACTGTGCAAGAAAAAAAAACTAAGGGTGCTTTGGTCATTTCATTCTATACTGGTTGTAATTACGTTGTAATCACAATTTTTTTTAGAAAGTGACCTAACATGGGATGGGTTAAGTTTGACAGGAATGGATGGATTGATGTTAATTTGGGCACGGAAATCGTCACACAACCGACCAATGGAAGCACTTTTGTAGGGCTTGCTTGCTTGCTTCATGTTGTTTGTATGGAATTTGTTTGGGTGCATTCAACAAGCCAAAACCACTTCACATGCATTTTGTCCTTTCCTATTATTTATCATTATTATATTTTTTAACTGATATGATTCTTGGAATTTTTTTTTTTTTTTTTAATTTTACACGTGGAAGTGGTGTGTGCCATACAAAATTGATGATGTAGAAATCTTTTTTAGAGTTCATTTTATTTCCAGAATAAGCATATTTCAATAATTTTGAGAATCTCCCGAACATACTTTTTTTTTTATATAGGTAGCATCCATAAAGTTATTATGAAGGTTACAAACTTAGAAATGGAGAGTGATTTTTCATGATTTCTATTTTTGGGCTTAGGAATGAGAACACAAATGGTGAGATCCATATCATTTTCAAAATGTGGAATGCGAGTCTTATTAATAAATTAATAATTAATTATAATTTTATAAATTAATAATAAATTACTAACTAGTATACTAATAAATAATAAATTAATATATAATTTACTTTTTAACGATTCATTTTGATTATTAGACAAAATATCAACGAGAATACTACTTGATTTCGATTATAATTTCTACAACTTATTATTATTCCAATTTATCATTTCAATTCAAGCCCATTTCAATTACAAATATATAAACGCACCGTAAATGATTTGTCTAGACTAATTAATGTGTAGGCATGTTATGATCAAATTGAACTTTTGTGTTTTTCTTTTTAATTACCTATATGCTAAATGAAACATATAAATTTCATAACATGTGTTATTTAGTTCAGTTGACCTAAAACAATGTCTTTAACTATCGAATTTGTTCACTCTAATCACAAAAAAAATACCATAAGTCTTAAGTTAGCTTGCAGTTTGCTGTGAGGCTAAGAAACTTTAGAGAGCAGTCCAGTGAGAGTGAGCATTTGAGAAGATAACGAGACAATGCAAGATTGTAACTGATTCCAACATTATAAATTAGAGCATTGATTTAGTGGGGACAAAATTTGATATATATTATAATGGGGTAAATTTTGATTTTCACTAGTAAATATTAAAGGGACAAATCAAATTTATCTCATTAACAAACCGGATTTTTCATTAACTTATTTAGAATATTTAGCAAATTTTCGAATTGAGTAAAGTAATTTAAGCTATTTTTTGACATCAACGGTTCAACTTAGGTTGCGTACTTTGAAATCGGTCCGATATAAACTAATCTATACTGAAAATTAGATTGGGTTTGAATTTATTTTAATTTGATTTCAATTTGGATTGTGTTCACGATCAAAAATTGTAACGAATCGGCCTAACGGACTGACAACCAAATCATTATATCAACCCAATGACCAGGTCACCCAAAACGGCCCAAAAGTCGAACTTCCAATCGGACTGGCAGCCGAACCACCCAATCGGCCTAGCATGTCCATCAGATGAAGATCGAGATAGACAAGAACAAAACCATGGTCATTCTAGAGACCAAACCTCCAAGTAACAAAAAAGAGGTACAATTTTTTTTGAGGCAAGTCAATTTTCTAAGAAGGTTTTGTTGGGGTTTTGGGCAGTATGTTCGGATTACGCAACGAAATGCGGGAAAATCATATTTTTCGATTTCTTTAATTATTCCTGGGTCAATGCTCAAAAAAAGAATTTTAACCCAAAAAAAATCAGAATTTCAGTAAATTACCGTGCAACCCTAAAACTTTCCATTTTAATCATTTTAGTCTTAAGTTGTCAAATACAAGCCTAGGTGATTTCCAATCACAACCAAAATGATTTGTATATCACATATACGTAAAAACAGAATTCTGAAAATTTTTCCAGATTTTTCTTAATTATCGGAAAGCCCAAAATATTTTGTATTTTGATCATTTTGGTCATAAATTGTCAAATACAAGTTTAGGTGATTTCCAATCACTACCAAAATGATTTGTATATCTTATATACATCAAAATACAACATATATATGAAAAGCCCTAATTTTGGTTTAGGTTAGAAACCCTAATTTCTCAATTAATCAAATTAACCAAAATTAACACAATCCAACACTTTAATCAAATCTCTACAACACCAAACAAATCTCACCACTTTGAAACAACTCAAGAACAATTCTAGGTCATCATTAAGTGGCCTAACAACTCTAGAATGACAACCAAGTCATCTAATGACCAAAAGTGTGCTTATTAACCATTAATAAGCAAACTTTGTTCAACATACATGCTTATATCTTTCATTCAAGCTTCCAAACATCTTATTACAAAACAAGAGAGTAGAGAAACATGTACACATCATATGTTATAGCTAAGAACCATAGAAATATTTTTCTATACAAAGAAAGTTAGAAATTACCTATTAATCTCCAAGTTTTCTTTGATTTCTTCTTAACTCTTCTATTTTTCTCACAACTCTCTCTCTTTGTAAACTTTGGAGGCTTGAACTTATCAAAGGAAAAATGAAATAAAACTTTATATAACTCCCTCACCTTGGCCGAACCCTAGGGGTTATATTTGTCATTTTGCTTCAAATTTTATATTAATAAAAATGTTAAAGTTACTTATCCAATTTGAACACTTCAATATTAAATAAATTTTCTAACAAGTGAACCAATCATATTAATCCACATCCAAACTTAATCATGACTTTAGATATTTATATTTAATAATTTTAATTATTTAACAATTAAATAATTAAACAATTACTAAATCTAAATATCTAGATATATGTATTATATTTACACTAAATATTCAAAATACATATATTTATGATATATGTCAAATACTTTATTTGACAATTAATTAATGTGCATTTAATAAAATCATAAATTAAATCCAAATACACATTAATTTGGAAATTATCAGAAAACCCTTAAGCATGTATCTTTTCATTTAACCGTTAAACAATTTATAAATAATCAATATTATTTGTAAATGTTGCACTAGTGCTCTACGGGTATATTTCATTAGTGAGACTATCTAAATTTAGGCATATCCGTCACGAAATCTAATTTCATGTCCATAATCTATCCACCCGTAAATTATGACGACCATGAATAAACTCGCTGAACCATACAGGTCAAGGTCATCGCATACATATAATCCATCAGTCATAGGTATCCGGATTATCCCAAAGTTATAGATAAAAATGTCAAATCTCTATAGGTATAATCCCGTCGACGTATCTATTAGTAATCTCTTAAATAACACTTAGAACTTACTTCTACAGTGTACCACGGGCCTATGGATTTAACAGATTGCTAATCTCATAATGAATACATATGCTCTGTACACAGAACTGAGGGATCTTATATTGATACGCACATGATATCATGAGAATCAGTCCACACCCAACGAACATGTGGAGGTCTGATCTAAAAAGATCGGTGACGTGGAGGATATCTCATATATCCACAATGATATCTCAAGTGAATGACCATTATGCTACTAGATCCAAGAAGATTCTTATTGACGTTGGTGTACCATCTATTAAGAATCTTTGGTGAGTCATTCAGTGTTTATCCAATAAACACTTACATGTCTATACGAGTCTCCCAAGACTCATGGTTCATTGGGATAAATCATCGGACCAAGTGTCGATATACGACATGTACTGGTCTCAGCGGATTTATCTAACCGACCCGTGTTAGTAAATCTTGACCAGAAACTTTATTTTAGAATAAACAACTTATAGTGGCGCTTCCAAATATCTATTACAAACTACTTTGTAACTGCGCACTACGTTGTAAATTATGAGGGTCTTTGTCTAATATATACATATCACTAAATCATATTTAGTTTCAATCTAATCATAATTAGATCGAATATGTATATAAAAATAAGAGGTGCAACCATTAAGTAAGTAATATTATGGAAAATGAATTGTTCGTATTCATGAATCAGATATAAATACGATCCAGATTGGCACTCCGAGCACCAACCCTAACAGGTTTATCTCTAACTGTGCAGAGAGAACTAAAGTCTTCTCGTCACTATTAAGACTTAAATATTTGGAGGACTTCGGCTGGAATAGAGAGCATCAATAGGCTTTTGATAGCCTGAAGGCTTATCTGGCAAGACCATAGGTCATCGTGCCACCAATATCAGGAAAACCGATAAAGCTTTACATTGCGGCCGAAGAACAATCAATAATAGGAATGATTGTACAAGATGAAAATATAGGCAAAGAAATATTCATTTATTACCTCAACAGACAATTGTTAAAGTATGAATATAATTACTCTCCAATTGAGAAATTGTGTTTGGCCTTGTATTTTGTTTGTACTAAGTTAATGGCCTACTTACGGCCCGTCACTGTATATCTGATTTCAAAAATTAATGTAATAAAATACATATTTTCTCATCCCATTTGCATCAGAGAGTTGGTTTTTAGCCATTAACGTTGTCTGAATTTGATATTTAACACGTACCACCAAAGGTTATAAAGAACCAAACTTTAAATGATTTCCTAGATGATCACTCGTATATGAGCATAGCTAAAGAAATCGAATTAGAAATATACGACTGTAATTTGAAGCCTTAGTCCTTGTATTTTGACGAGTCCAAAGCGGACAGCGGGGCACAAATATGAGTCCACTTAGTCAACCCCATCAAACGAGAATACCAGTTTTCCTTCACATTAAGTGCATATTGTAACAATAATCAGGCCGAATACGAGGTATTGATTATATGATTGGAATTTTTGCTTGATATGGAGGTGAAAATGTGTCTATAAAGGGCATTCATAATTAGTGGTCCATCAAGTTATATGTTATTTCAAATGCCAAAGCCAGTCGATCGCAACCTTGTTTAGAAGTTGCACAAGAGTTGTTAAATAAATTCGATCAGATGAAAATTTAACATGTTCTCAAGCCCAATAATGCAACAACAAATTCTTTAGCTCAAATAGCTTCAGGATACAAAGAGTTTCTAGATATCACACAAGACATAGTGCGTAAAAATAAGTCATTATGCCCATATTTCAAAGACAGAAAGAAGCATTGAGCGTCTCGGGTATAGGAGGCGAGGACGTAATCAATTGGAGGAAAAAGATCAAAGAACTCTTGAAAATTCCCATTAGCCAAACAGATCAAACGCTAAAGATACTCTTATTAAATTTCATTTTGTTAGACGATGTCTTATACAAAAAGTACAAAGATGGTGTATTGTTAAAATATGTTGGGACAACAGAAGCCAAGATGATCATGAATGAGGTCCATGAATGAGTTTATAGGGCCCACCAAGCGAGAGTCAAAATGAGACTGTTAATTATCATGACTGGTTATTATTGGCAGAAAATTGGTAAAACATATGTCGCTTATGCAAATGGATGTCTGGCGTGCCAGAGACATGGGTCGATCCAACAAGCCCCAGCAAGTGAGATGTCTCATATTATAAAACCATGGCCATTCAGGAGGATGAACGATTGATCTAATTGAAAAAATTATCATTCATCGGTCAAAAGATATACGTTTATCATTGTGACCACTGATTTCTTCACCAAATGAGTGGAAGTCATCCCATTGATGGAGCATATTATTTATAGGTTTGGGATCCCTAAGCTATAATGGTCGACTAAGGAACTTCATTGAATGAGGATATAGTTAAATGCTTCTTGAGCGAATTTGGGATTCAATTGGTAAATTCTACGTCTTACTACGCTCAGTCAAATGGTCAAGCTGAATCGTCTAATAAAACATTGAAGGATATAAGCAGAAAAGTGGTTGCGGATAATGCAAGACAATCGAACAAGTGTTTAAATCAAGCTTTGTGGGCTTACATGACATTTTCGTGGTCAAACACCAAAGTTACCCCGTTTTAGATGGTTTATGGACAAAAGACATATTGCCAATGAAAATTATCATCCATTCAATTAGAGTGGCTTTGTAAAATGAGCTAAGTCAAGAAAATTATGATGAAGCCCTAATACAGAATCTACTGGAACTGGATGAGCTTAAGCTGGACATCCTTAACCAACTAGAGGCACATACTCCAGAATGGCCAAATATTACAATAAGAAAGTTGTGGCTAAGTCATTTGTGAATGGCGATTTTGTTTGGAAAACAATATTACCACTAGACGTGAATAATCCAAAATATGACAAATGGTCACTCAATTAGGAAGGGCTATATAAAGTAGAAGCTATATTACTCAATGAAGCGTATCATTTGAAATATTTAGATGGGAACGTACATGTTAGCGATTAATGGAAAGTATATCAAGAAATATATACCATCGCTATATGAGCATGAAAAACCCATTTTTTTAATTAATGGGACGACCACATGTCTTAATTGTATATTTAAAAAAAAAGGTGTGCTAAGACACGTCTCCATTTTCCTCAGTCAGGGGTAGGTCCTTTATAGCGTTCAATGATTCTTGCATCTGAAACCACTCTTTTTGTACTTCTCTGGAAATGATAGTGACGTCGGCCAGAACCTTCTCCAGATCAACCTTGGCCAGACCTTGGTATTCAAATATAGAAGTCTTCAACTCGTCCAACCCTTTAACCATGGACATGCACTTCGCTTCCTTGTGCATACGGTGCTTGTTCAACTACCGTTGAAGTTCCCTTATTTACTATTTAAGCCCAATAATAATGGAGTCCTCATTCACAATCTCATTTGTGAGCTCCCTAAAAAAGACCTGTTTCTTTTCAATAGATTAACCAAATCATCTCTATTTATGAATGAATACCAAATATTCATCTTCTGGCTTTGAAGACGTTGATAACGATTAAAGAGAGATTGGACTTCACCTTGAATTTCCTAAATGAATACTCGGTTGAACATAGGGATCGATAGGGAGAGTGAAGACAGAAGCCGGGTAAACTCTACCGGCACAGGTTCCAGTCGCGCTAGATTGGATGGCAAAGCGACATGATTGATGTCCAAACTATTAGGGTTGGTGCTCAGAGCGCCAATTTTCTTATTATTTCCTTGTAAATACTTATGTAATATTTTATTATAAATAAAATAAACAGTTTCTATTATATAACATCTATTTATATATGGTAAAGACGTAACAGACCTTAGAATGATTAGTTATGATACTGTTGCAAAAATATCACAACTGAAATTGAGTTGTATCATGACGTTATCATTCTTAGACAGTTTTTGGTCAAGGTTTATACTATTTGGTCAGTAAAGTAAACCCGTTGAGACTGGTACATGTCGTATATTGGAATCTTGGATTCTAATGGTTTCTCAATAAACCATGAGTCTTGGAGACTCGTATAGACGTGTAGGTGTTTATAGTGAATAAACACTGAACAACTCACCGAAGATTCTTAATGGATGGTACACCAACGTCAATAAGAATCTTCTCAGGTTGAGTGAGCATAGTGATTCTTTGACTTGAGATACCACTGTGGATATATAAGTTATCTTCCACACTTAGATGGCAGTCACGTCACCGATCTATTTAGATCAGACCTCCGCCTGTTTGTTGGGTGTGGACTGATGCTCGGGATATCCTATGTGTGTCAAGAAAGGATCCATCAGTTCTGTGTACAGAGCTTAGGTATTCAATATGGAATTGGCAATCTGTTAAATCCATGGGCCCGTGGTACACTGTAGAAATTAGTTCTAAGTATTATTAAGAGATTGCTAATAGAAAAGTCGACGTGATTATATCTATAGAGGTTTGATGTTTATATTTATATCTCTGGAATAATCTGGATACCTGTGACAGATGGATTATACGTATGTAATGACCTCGACTTATATGGTTCAGAGAGTTTATCCGCATTAGTCATAATTTACGGGTGGGTAGATTATGGACACGAAATTAGATTTCGTGACGGATATGCCTGAACCTAGAGAGTCTCACTAATGAAATATACTCGTAGAGCATTATGACAACTTTTATGAATAATACTGATTATTTATAAATTGTTTAACGGTTAAACGAAAAATACATGCAAATGGACCTAATGGTCATGTCTTAATTAATGTGTATTTGTATTTAATGAATGATTTTATTAAATACGTATTAATTAAATATCAAATTATGATATTTGACATATATCATTAATATATATGTATTTGAATATTTAAAGTAAATATAATACATATATTTAAAATATTTATATTTAAATAATTATTTAATTGTTAAATAATTAAAGTAATTAAAAATATAAATATATTAAGTCATGATTAAAGTTAGCAAATGGCCTATTATGATTTGTAACACTTGTTGGTTTTCATTAAATGCTTTAATGATCAAATACCAAAAGTTTAGTAAATCATTTTCCTTTTAATTAAATTGAAACAAAAAGCAAAATATCTAGATATTATTATTCCCAAAATTCGGCCAAGTGTTGGTGGGAGTATAAATTATTTTGTTTCATTTTCATTCATTAGGTTAAGCCACCAAATATTACAAAGGAAAAAGGTTTGAGAGAAAAGTTGAAGAATAAAGAAAACATTAAGCAAAAGTTTGATTTTTGTAAGTATTTTCCAACTTTCTTCAACTAGAAATTTATTTCTATGTTTCTAGGATTCAACATGTGTTTCTTAGAATTTTCTATACTCTTTAAGCATGTAATAAAATGGTTGGAAACTTGTATAAAGGATGTTTGCATGTATATGAATTAAAGTGAGCTTATAATTGGTTATTAAGCTTTCTTTTGATTATTTGATAATGAAGTTGTCATTCTAGAGTTGTTAACCACTCATTGATGACCTATAATTATTCTTGTGTTATTTCAAAGTGGTGAGACTTGTTTGGTGTTGTGAAGATTGAACTAAAATATTAAATTTGATTAATTTGGTGTAATTTATCAATTTGACGAAATTATAAAATTATGGTTCTTAACCCTTTCCAAATTTGAGACTTTTCATATATGTGTTGTGTATTGATGTATATATGATGTATATTAAATTTGGGATTGATTAGATTTGATCTTGACTTGTTTTGAACAAGATTGGTCTAAATTGTAAAAGTTGAAAAATTCATGGCCTTCTCCGCAATTTTATCTTTTAGTGGGGTTTTGGTTGTAATTTGTGTTTTCGTGTATTGGACATGTTAAATACATCTTGGTAATGATTTTGAATCACTTAAAATTATATTTGACAATTTGAGGACCAAAATGAACAAAATGCAAAGTATTGGGGCAATTCGGTAATTAAGAAGAAATTTGATTTCTTGGGTAAAAAATTTCAGATCTTAAGTATTGAGTAATTAAAATAAATAAGTTTATTTTAATTGCCCGATAAAAATTTTTGAAATCGAAAAATTTTGATTTTCCGCGTTCCGCTGCGTTACCCCGTTATACCTCTATAAAACCCCAACAAAATGGTATTAGAGTGAGTCTGATTCTGAACACTCGATATGATTATGCCTTTAAATTCAATGTTTAATTTAATCTTTACTTTATGCATGCATGTGTTTATTTAATTTGATTAAATAAAGTAAAAGCATCTTTTACGGAAAATCCCTATTTGAAAATAAGGTTTTTTTTTTTTTATTTAATATGTATTTGATGTATGTTAATTAGTTCGTCTTATCAATACCGCTTATGGATAAATAATCTACGACTATATCCGAGAATGTGCCAAAGCTGTGAGGATATGGCCGGTAGAAATTTATCTGTACCAGATATATTTTGATATTAGGTGAATTCAAGCGAAAGCGGGAATCCTGAACGTGCCGAATCTATCAGGTTACGTAAGTATCTTGAATTTATCATTGACAAGTTTAACCTTGGTACGCCTCATTGTGAACGTTCCAAAGCTGTCACAATGAGAAACGACCAGGAACAAAAACCCATGAGTCACTGATGAGTGATCGATAATGAGTTGTCTACCTAATGAATATATGTAGGCGAGAACGTGCCAAAGCTGTGAGCTGAAATATATTCATGGAGTCTACCTTTCACTGTTATGGTATGATTTGATTATCACATGTTTTGTATTCTGTCTGTAGATTATAGTTTTGCATGAAATAGTTGGATGAATATTTTTAGATTAAAAATCCATGATCTATTTAATGTTTTTGATATAATATATGATATTTATCTGCTAACCGTGATTCGCTGTCTATTTGATAGATTTGCTATGGCGGCTTCTTTAACCAATCCTTTTGCTCGTATGCTTGATACGAATAAGCTTAAGGGCGCTGAGAACTTTGCAGACTGAGATATGGATTTGAGGATTGTCTTCGGATCCGAAAAGCTGGGATATATTTTGGAAGGTCCATTACCACTTGCTATATCAGAAGATGCATCGCCTAAAGAGATTGAGACTTTCCGTAAATGAAAAGATGATGATTTAAGGGTTAAATCATTCATTCTCAGTTCTCTTTCTTCTGAACTGAAGAGGCAATACTTTGAGATGCACGATGCATATAGCATGATGACACAACTTCATGAATCGTTCATAAACCAGGAACAGATTATGGTTCATAGAGTTGCAATGGAACTGTTCCATTCTAAACTTGATGAGGGGCAGGCTGTGAGCACACATGTGCTTCATTTGATCGAGAAATTGAGGCGCATTGATTTCCTTCTAAATGATACTATAGGACGGAGTTTCATACTTGGTTCGCTCGCGGCGTCATATCACTAGTTTGTCATGTACTTCAACATGAATGGGATTCACTACTCTTACCGTGAGTTGCATAGGATGCTTCTCACAGCGGAGGAAAAATTAAGGAATGGAGTTCCGACTCGCCTTTCGAAACCCACTTCACTTTCCGCTTCTTCCCAATCTAAGTCGAAGGGGAAGAAGATAAATTGAAAAAAGAAGAAAGGTTTCAATATTCCTCCGCAGGCTAAGGTAGCGAAGCCCAAGAGAGGTTCTGAAGATAAGTGCCACCACTGCCAGAAAGTCAGGTACTGGAAAAGAAACTATCCAAACTACCTCGCACAGATAAGGAGGGAAATATCATTGATATCATGTACTTTTATTTTTCCTATTATTGATATCTCATTGGCTTGTGAAGCTATGACATATAATTATATTTTAGATTCTGCTTATCCTATTCACATTTGCAATTCGATGCAGGTGCTGACGGAAAGTAGACGGCTGAAATCTGGGGAGATGCAGTTGCGATTCGGGAGTGGCGACTCTCTAGATGCGGTTGCAGTGGGCATATGCGAGATTCCCTTACCCAGTGGGAGACTTTTGTTGAATGACTGCTATTTTATGCCAGAATGTGTGGCGAATATTATGTCACTTTGTGTATTAGATACTGAAGGATATAATGTAAATATTAAGAATCGTTCTTTGTATTTATATGATAGAAATAATATTCAAATTATTTATAGTTAAAATGAGCATGATCATTACATATTGCGTACCTCACAAGATACAATTAATACTGAAATTAATAAACGTAAACAATCTGATATAAATAATACTGAACTGTGGCACATGAGGTTGGGTCATATAGGCTTGAAACTCCTAACGCAGTTGGTTAGGAATGGTTTGATACATTATCTCAACATTGAACCTTATCCAACTTGTGAATCTTACATTCGGGGTAAAATGACCAAAGCCTCGTTTTCGGGTGTTAGACACCGAGTCACTGACTTATTAGAACTCGTACATTCTGATGTATGTGGTCATATGAGTCAGACTGAACACAGTGGTTTTTCATACTTCATCACCTTTACCGGTGATCTTTCACGGTTATGTTTATCTGATGAAACATAAATCGGAAACCTTTGAAAAGTTCAAAGAATTTCGAAATGAAGTAGAAAAACAGACTGATCAATATATTAAATGCCTTCGATCTGATCGAGGCGGTGAATATATGAGTGGAAAGTTCACTGATTATTTAAAGGAGAATGGGATTCTCGCTCAATATACTCCTCCGGGTACTCCACAACACAATGAAGTGTCAGATAAGATAAATCAGACATTATTGGATGCAGTCCGATCGATGTTGAGTTATACACAGATTTGCTCTATTACTTATGAGGTTATGCTCTTTTAACTGCCACTCATCTACTGAATAAGTGTAGGACACAGGACTTGGGCGACACATGTTCTAGGCTCGCGGCCTAGTTGGGAAATACTAAATATATGGAGTCGCCACCCGGTGTGAACCGGGACAAAGATTTAAGGCCGCACTCACCCCTCGCAAGGGAAGACCTCAAACCGTTGGGTTCGGAATGGTCCCTTACTCATGTCACTTGTAATGAAAGGATTTATGTAATAATTTAATCAAGCTTAAGTAACACTTATTTCCAAGAGTATCATGCTTCTAAATTCTCATATGCAAAATAAAACTTATGCACACATTTCACATATATCTCATATTTAAAATTGCATGCTTAACATATATCAACAAAGCAACGAACATACAACTTTATTTGCATATTACATTCAAGAAAACACAAGCACACATATTAACCATACAAACATACATATGGGCACTTTTCCAAGTGGTACGTGGAATTGTATCCCAAGTACAGACCGCACTACCGTCCATTCGGAATCGGCTACGGAATTTACGTCTGAGTTTCCATCCGATATACCACAAGAAATAATACTCAAATGTTATCACGACACAAGCATATGAATTGTAATTCATTAACATAGTTGTATTCATACATGTGGGGATAGCTACTAGGAAAACTATGCATGAAATCTAATGAAGATGACTCGATTCAGTGGGTGCGCGTTAGTGTAGCGTTCGTAAACGCGTTCGAACGGTAAACAGAAGGTTCGCGTTCGTGTAGCGTCCGAGAACGCGTTCGAACGGAACCAGACCTGATGCATTATGAAACTAAGAAAGTGCGTGGGCGTTCGTATAGCGTTCGTAAACGCGTTCGAACGGCAAACAGAAGGTTCTCGTTCGTATGGCGTTTGATAATGCGTTCGAACGGAAATGAAATAGAATGCTCACGTTCGTATAGCGTTTGTTAACGCGTTCGAACGGAAATGAAACAGAATGCCTACGTTCGTATGGCGTTCGTGAACGCGTTCGAACATGAGGGAGACCTGATGCATGACAAGGCAAAATACATGCGCGTTCGAGTTGCGTTCGTAAACGCGTTCGAACGGGAACAGACCTGATGCATGAAATGGGATGCAATACATAAACGACAAAATAAAGGGGGGGCGCGGCGAAGTACTGCCGTAAAGGTGGCCTTTTGGGGCTCTTGATCTCTCAAAGAGAGGACCTTTAGACCAACATACTAAGCCCATGCGCTCGACTGAATCATGCATACATAGAATGAAAAGCAATAATATTAAACATAGTGTGCCCGATTGAACGTATCTTGTATCCAACCGAACACACATCAACCGGCGCGGCAAAGCCTCGTGGTAACGGGCTTTAGCCCATCCCCATAGGGGATCTCACATCGCACTTACTAAGCCCATGCGCTCGGTTGAATCATGCATACGAAAATAAAGACAATCATATCAAACTAAGTATGTCCGATTGAACGTATTTCGCATTCAACCGAACACACATCAATCGGTGCGGCAAAGCATCGTGGTGAAGGATTTTAACCCTCCAATTAGGGAACCTTTCATCGCACTTACTAAGCCCATGCACTCGATCGTATCATGGGATTAAACAACATGCAAAATTTAAATGACAAGAATTAAATAAACCAAAGCAACTCAAAACAAGAGGAGGTGCCGTTTTACTCAAGTGGTACGTGGAGTTGTGTCCCAAGTACAGACCGCACTACCGTCCATTCAGATTCGGCTACGGAATTTACGTCTGGGTTTCCATCCTATATACCACAAGAGACGACACTCTTTCATTCATCCAATACCCACAACACGCATCATACACACAACAAATGCCACAAATACAGAAAATATAATCAAAATAAATAACCAGAAATTAAATACGAGTAAGTGTGATAGATACCCTCAGGTCTAACCTTTTAAGCTGTCTCTCGGACTCGCGTTCCACGAAGATCGAAAGGGGTAAAGCTCCGCAACTTTTCTGGTTCACTGGTTTGCATCTTCCTTCGCTGTTCGGCCACTCGAGCTACTGTTCCGACTCCGTTTTGCTGCTGTTTCCTTATGGTTTTGCTGCCGTTCCCGCTGTATCCTCTGCTTACTGTTGGGGGGCTGTTTTGGTGTTCTTGGTGGACTGTTCTGTGTTCCTTTTTAGTGTGGTTTGGTGTGATTATTTCAAAGGTTATAAGTGCAGTTTATGTTACTGTTTAAAGGGATTGTTGAGAGTGATTTAGGCTGTTTGTGTTTGTGTGTAATTTTCGGTGATGTGTGAATGTTTAAAATGGGTGATTTTCGGTGGTGGTTAGGGTTGTTTATGCTTGTAATTTCGGTGATATGGGGGTAAGGTTGAAAGGAATGATTTTTGTGATGTCTAGTATTTCTTGCTATAATTCTTGTATGGATTGTGTGTGTGAGCTAGAGAGATTGGAGAGGAGGATGGCTATGTTAGGGGTTGTTTATATAGAGAATGGCTAGGGCTTCACCTTGTCTCACAAGGAAGGATTTGTTTCCAAATAAGGAGAGATGGGAAAGGCATATACAAGATTGAGGGGGGACAAAATATTTTAATTTAGGAAGTCAACTAATTTAAATTGGTGTATATCTTATTGAATTAGGAAGTCAAATATTTGATTGGTTTTAATTGGTTAGGATTGATTTTAATTAGGCAAATCTTATTTTTAGTTTTAGTATATAATATATTTGATTTATTTAAGTTAGGCAAGATTTTATTTTATGTTTTATTTAATTGGTAAATGATTTAATATTTATTTAATGTTTAATATTTATTTATTTAATTTGGGATGTGTTTTATGGCTTTGGGGGGCCAATGGGCTGGGGTGTGAGGCTAGCAGCAAAACCGAATTACCGGCTCCGTTCGAACGCCTCCTCGCACGCGGTACGAACGTCCGCAATCTGCACGAGGTTCGAACGAAGTGACGAACGCAGCACCAACGAAGACAGTGAACTTGTGGAATGAACTTGATGACATACTTTTCCGAATTTCCCCTTCCGACCTCCGTTTCCCGCAATATCCTTAGCTAAAAAGGTAGTGCCTCCAATTGAGACTCATCATCGGGTTTCACATGCGAAATGCATCAATGCCTACAGTCGCCCCCACTTTGATGGGACTTGTGCAGTGTGTGACTTTGAACAATCATGTCAAAGTTATGCAATGCATTTTTACTTACCTGGCTCGCCAGCTGCCACTTGACTTACCATGTGTTGAGTTGATTTGTGTGGTGAGGTGTTGCGACCCCTGGTTCATTCCCGAACCGTGCTGTGATGTGGTCCATTCCCGAACCGTGCTTCCATTCTTGGAGTGCCATTCCCGGCTTGTTCATTCTCGAACTGTGTTAAGATGAGGCTTTATTCCTCCCGAGCTTTATTCCCGAACTGCTGAAGTGAGGCTTTATTCCTCCGAGCTTTGTTCCCGAACTGTGTTGAGATGAGGCTTTATTTCCGTACTGAGCTGAATGCAGGCCTTCTTCCTGAATTGTACTGAATGTGGGCTTTATTCCCGAGTTTACTGGACGTAGGCTTTCTTCCTGAATTGTATTGAATGTGGGCTTTATTCCCGAACTGCACTGAGTGTAGGCTTTATTCCCGAACTGTGTAGATGAGGCTTTATTCCTCGAGCTTTATTTCCGAATTGTTGAGATAAGGCTTTATTCCTCCGAGCTTTGTTCCCGAACTGTGTTGAGATGAGGCTTTATTCCTCCGAGCTTTGTTCCCGAACTGTTGAGATGAGGCTTTATTCCTCCCGAGCTTTGTTCCCGAACTGTGTTGACATGAGGCTTTCTTCCCCTTGAGCTTTGTTCTCAAACTATACTGACATGAGGCTTTATTCCTCCCGAGCTTTGTTCTCTGATCTGAGCTGACTGTGTGGCTTTGTTCTTGAACTGTATTGAATGCAGGCCTTCTTCCTGAACTGAACTGAATGTAGGCTTTCTTCCTGAACTGCACTGAGTGTGGGCTTTATTCCCGAACTGAACTGGCATGAGGCTTTCTTCCCTTTGCTTTGAGCTTGTTCTCAAATTATACTGACATGAGGCTTTCTTCCCCTTGAGCTTTGTTCTCAAACTATACTGTCATGAGGCTTTCTTCCCCTTGAGCTTTGTTCTCAAACTATACTGACATGAGGCTTTTATTCCCTTGGGCTTTGTTCCCTGACTGTACTGTCATGAGGCTTTCTTCCCCTTGAGCTTTGTTCTCAAACTATACTGACATGAGGCTTTTATTCCCTTGGGCTTTGTTCCCTGACTGTGTTAACTGTGGGCTTTGTCCCCGAACTGTTACTGTAAGTTGTTCATTCCTGAACTGTTATCGTGAGGTGGTTCATTCCCGAACCGTGCTTCCATTCTTGGAGTGCCATTCCCGGCTTGTTCATTCTTGAACTGTCCATTCCCGGACTATATCTCCATTCTCGGAGTGCCATTCTCGGCAGAACTGATCTGATGTAATGTGGGCCTCGACCCTGGGACTCATTCCCAAACTGTGTTTGATGTGGGCCTCGACCCTGTGACTCATCCCAAAACTGATGTTGAAGTGGGCCTCGGCCCCAACTGCTACTGACATGGGCCTCGCCCCCAGATTGATGCTGATGTGGGTCTCGACCCTCAGATTTATTCCAAAATTCTGCTGACGTGGGCCTCGACCCTGGGATTCATTCCCTGGATTCATTCCAAAATTCTGCTGATGTGGGCCTCGGCCCTGGGATGATGTGGGCTTCGCCCTAAACTGATATTGATATGAGCCTCGTCCCCAGACTGATACAGCTGATATGAGCCTCGCCCTAAGGCTGATATTGATACGGGCCTCGCCCCCAGACTGATACAGTACTGTCGATGTTCCTGATTGGTTTTTCTTTTGACGCTTTCTTTTTTTCTTCTGAAACCTGTTATTACAAAACAGAACAAACAAAAAAATGATGCAAATATGTTACTTGTATGCATGCATGCGTGAATGAGTTTCCTATCTCGTTGGGTTAGGTCTTCCGTCGATTCCATTGATGACCATTCTTCTCTTAGGGAAAGTACCATTTCCACCTATCTACCCTGATTTGTTCCAGGAACCCGTTTCTTTCCAAGTCTAACAGTCCCACTGTCTCCATTTCCCAATTCCTGAATGGCTAACTTATCTTTTCTGCTTGCTTCTTTTGAGGATTCCCTACGCTTTGAGCATCACATTACCAAGATTGAACACACTCATGTTGTAAGTTTGAAAGTAATAGTCTTAGGCAATAAATAAAATGGTCACCTTTATTATTGTTGAGGAAACGTTCGAACAGGTAAACAAAATCAATGTCTTTATTAAAAGTGCAAGATAAACTAGGAGAAACAACAGTGCCCTCTTCTTCAGCCCATGGTTCTTCACCATTGTTATCCCTTATTCTTATGAAGCTGAGTGGTTGAGAGTTTGGAGGACAAGGTTTTCGGGTAGGCCAGAGTTGATTATGTAGTTGGGTATGGGATTTCTGTGTGCGTTGGGTTGTTCTTTCTCTGGGCCGGTATTGTATGGGCATCGATGAGGTTTTGGATTTCATGTCTGAGGCGGGCGCAGTTGTCGGTGTCATGGCCTTTTTCTTGGTGGAAGTGACAGTATAAGTTTAAGTTCATGTGAGGTGGCACAGGATTTGGAATGGGCCTAGGTTCCAAAGGTTTTAAGAGTCCTTGCGCCTTCAGCTTTTCGAATACCTTTGAAAGAGGCTTACCAAGGTTAGAAAATCGTCTGTTCTTAATGGCAGTGACCTCAGCAGTAGCAGGCATAGTTCCTGAATGTCCCCAATATTCCTTCTGTTCTGTCCATAAAACTTTTGTTCTCGGCTTCCTCCTCCTCAATATCCATAACTGTCTCCCTCAGCTGTCGAAAATCAGTAATCATCGAAGTCATCCTCCTCAACTTCCCATAGATGGAGGGCTTGGTGCCCTTGATGATCATTTTAATCTGGTCCTTCTCCGAGGGCCTAGTCTGCATTTTCAACAACTGACCCCTCCATCGATCCGTACTCTCTGAAACTTTCCTCCAGTTTCTGCTTGGTATTCTCCAAGTCGCGGAGCGACAAGTCAATCTCCAGGTCCGTGACATACTGTTTTAGAAAGGGTCTGCCAATTCCCTCCAATCTTCCTTAACTTTCTTCTCCAAACTGTGGTACCATACTACGGGCCCCCTCGAGTGACATCCCAAACATTTTCTGTACCTGGCGCTGAGACAAGCCAACTGAACTCATAACACACATACTGACGGAGATGCACCCTCGGATCTCCATTCCCATTGAACTTAGCCAAATCCGGCATCTTAAACTGTGCTGGCAACTGCTCCTCAAACTTCATTGTCTCATAATCTAGCAAATCTTCATTCTTACCCCTCATCTTGCGGGTAACGATTCAACCTGGTCCCTGAGTTTCTGTATCTCGGCTTGAGACCCATCACTCTGTCTGTTGCATACTCTGCCATATCATCATCAAAAGCGGGGATATCATCCCCCAACCCATTCGGAGGCTCCTCGCGCCTTACTTCTCAAATTTCTCAGATTTCCCCCGCACGGGGCACAGCCATATTTGTCATGGCAGTAGTCAAGGCTTGCAACTGTTCAGTGACCTTGGCGAGACCGTTTTCCAACTGATCCATACGGGACACCTCAATATCTGATTCACTCATGTCTGTTCCCAGTATTTTGATGAGTCTTCTTCCTTTTTTTCTAACCCAACAGGAATCTATGATGGCTTTCAGAACACAAGGGTTAACATGATGTATGTATGCATGATGTGCATAAGAGGCATATAACATATAAATCATACTAAGTCAATAAAATTTTCAAACAAGTCGGCCCATTATCATTTTAGAGCTTTTGGGCTGACTGTCATAAGAGTGAACACGTCCCAGTTTAAATGGCCCAACAAGTTCATATCTTATGGCAATGAGCCCAACTAAATCCAATGATAATACTCCGAACACAAGCACAAGGTGGCCCATCAACACTTAGACGCCTTTGGCCCAATAGTCATGGGATACATTCTTGTCCCAGTTTAAATGGCCCAACAAGTCCATATCCCATGACAAATGGTCCAAATGGATCCAAACGATAATGTTCCCAAACACAAGCATATGAGGGAGATAATACAAACATAACATAATAATTTTCACATAATGGCCCATCAACATTTCAGAAGCCTTGGGCCTAATAGTCATACAATACGAACTTGCCCCAGTTTAAATGGCCCAGCAAGCCCGTATTTCTGATAATAGTCCAACTGCATCCAAATGAGGATGGTCCATAAGCACATTCTCAAGGAAATAATTGTTACTTTAACCATACAACCGGTCTATGGGTGGATTTGCAAGAGTATGGACAAAGGCTCTCACCGGCGAAGGATAGCCCACAACTAGGTCTCCCCACTCAAGGGTTCAGGCGACCAAGTGAGCGTATCCCTTTTTATACACTAAGGTACGTGCCAATGAGCTATGGTGTGTGACGGACTGTCAAATGGATTTCCCGTTGTAGATTCCCCAGAGGAAGGTGGAGCGAGGCTCACTTAAATACCCAAGCCTCTTAGGCTCTTATCGCTTGGTGTCAGGAATAAACAACGAGTCCTCCAAATTAGTCCATCACAAAGGCTACGAGTAGATGGTCATGTAGGTATCCTCACAGCTTTTCCTTCTAGAAAGGTAGTGAGTGAAGGAAGACACCAAACCATTACCTAGCCTCAAAGTGCCCTTGATTAAACCCTCACTTATCCACTATAGACATGGCCAATTAAAACATAAATCCACTCATTACAAGACAATATTTCGGGGCCAATTCTCATATCCCCAGTGGAGTCGCCAGACTGTAGGACACAGGACCTGGGCGACGCATGTTCTAGGCTCGCGGCCTAGTTGGGAAATACTAAATAATATGGAGTCGCCACCCGGTGTGAACCGGGACAAAGATTTAAGGCCGCACTCACCCCTCACAAGGGAAGACCTCAAACCGTTGGGTTCGGAATGGTCCCTTACTCATGTCACTTGTAATGAAAGGATTTATGTAATATTTAATCAAGCTTAAGTAACACTTATTTCCAAGAGTATCATGCTTCTAATTCTCATATGCAAAATGAAACTTATGCACACATTTCACATATATCTCATATCTAAAATCGCTTGCTTAACATATATCAAAATAGCAACGGACATACAACTTTATTTGCATATTACATTCAAGAAAACACAAGCACACATATTAACCATACAAACATACATATGGGCACTTTTCCAAGTGGTACGTGGAATTGTATCCCAAGTACAGACCGCACTACCGTCCATTCGGAATCGGCTACAGAATTTACGTCTGAGTTTCCATCCGATATACCACAAGAAATAATACTCAAATGTTATCACGACACAAGCATAAGAATTGTAATTCATTAACATAGTTGTATTCATACATGTGGGGATAGCTACTAGGAAAACTATGCATGAAATCTAATGAAGATGACTCGATTCAGTGGTGCGCGTTCGTGTAGCGTTCGTAAACGCGTTCGAACGGTAAACAGAAGGTTCGCGTTCGTGTAGCGTCCGAGAACGCGTTCGAACGGAACCAGACCTGATGCATAATAAGACTAAGAAGTGCGTATGGCGTTCGCGTAGCGTTCGTAAACGCGTTCGAACGATAAACAGAAGGTTCTCGTTCGTATGGCGTTTGATAACGCGCTCGAACGGAAGTGAAACAGAATGCTCACGTTCGTATGGCGTTTGTTAACGCGTTCGAACGGAAATGAAACAGAATGCTCACGTTCGTATGGCGTTTGTTAACGCATTCGAACGGAAATGAAACAGAATGCCTACGTTCGTATGGCGTTCGTGAACGCGTTCGAACGTAAGCAAGACCTGATGCATGACAAGGCAAAATACATGCGCGTTCGAGTTGCGTTCGTAAACGCGTTCGAACGGGAACAGACCTGATGCATGAAATGGGATGCAATACATAAACGACAAAATAAAGGGGGGGTGCGGCGAAGTACTTCCGTAAAGGTGGCCTTTTGGGGCTCTTGATCTCTCAAAGAGAGGACCTTTAGACCAACATACTAAGCCCATGCGCTCGACTGAATCATGCATACATAGAATGAAAGGCAATAATATTAACATAGTGTGCCCGATTGGACGTATCTTGTATCCAACCGAACACACATCAACCGCGCGCAAAGCCTCGTGGTAACGGGCTTTAGCCCATCCCCATAGGGGATCTCACATCGCACTTACTAAGCCCATGCGCTCGGTTGAATCATGCACACGAAAATAAAGACAATCATATCAAACTAAGTATGTCCGATTGAACGTATTTCGCATTCAACCGAACACACATCAATCGGTGCGGCAAAGCCGTGGTGAAGGATTTTAACCCTCAATTAGGGAACCTTTCATCGCACTTACTAAGCCCATGCACTCGATCGTATCATGGGATTAAACAACATGCAGAATTTAAATGACAAGAATTAAATAAACCAAAGCAACTCAAAACAAGAGGATGTGCCGTTTTACTCAAGTGGTACGTGGAGTTGTGTCCCAAGTACAGACCGCACTACCGTCCATTCAGATTCGGCTACGGAATTTACGTCTGGGTTTCCATCCTATATACCACAAGAGACGACACTCTTTCATTCATCCAATACCCACAACACGCATCATACACACAACAAATGCCACAAATACAGAAAATATAATCAAAATAAATAACCAGAAATTAAATACGAGTAAGTGTGATAGATACCCTCAGGTCTAACCTTTTAAGCTGTCTCTCGGACTCGCGTTCCACGAAGATCGAAAGGGGGTAAAGCTCCGCAACTTTTCTGGTTCACTGGTTTGCCTCTTCCTTCGCTGTTCGGCCACTCGAGCTACTGTTCCGACTCTGTTTTGCTGCTGTTTCCTTATGGTTTTACTGCTGTTCCCGCTGTATCCTCTGCTTACTGTTGGTAGGCTATTTTGGTGTTCTTGGTGGACTGTTCTGTGTTCCTTTTTAGTGTGGTTTGGTGTGATTATTTCAAAGGTTATAAGTGCAGTTTATGTTACTGTTTAAAGGGATTGTTGAGAGTGATTTAGGCTGTTGTGTTTTGTGTAATTTTCGGTGATGTGTTAAGGTTTAAAAGGGGTGATTTTCGGTGGTGGTTAGGGTTGTTTATGCTTGTAATTTCGGTGATATGGGGGTAAGGTTGAAAGGAATGATTTTTGTGATGTCTAGTATTTCTTGCTATAATTCTTGTATGGATTGTGTGTATGAGCTAGAGAGATTGGAGAGGAGGGATGGCTAGGTTAGGGGTTGTTTATATAGAGAATGGCTAGGGCTTCACCTTGTCTCACAAGGAAGAGATTTGGTTTCCAAATAAGGAGAGATGGGAAAGGCATATACAAGATTGAGGGGGGACAAAATATTTTAATTTAGGAAGTCAACTAATTTAAATTGGTGTATATCTTATTGAATTAGGAAGTCAAATATTTGATTGGTTTTAATTGGTTAGGATTGATTTTAATTAGGCAAATCTTATTTTTAGTTTTAGTATATAATATATTTGATTTATTTAAGTTAAGCAAGATTTTATTTTATGTTTTATTTAATTGGTAAATGATTTAAATATTTTTATTTAATGTTTAATATTTATTTATTTAATTTGGGATGTGTTTTATGGGCTTTGGGGGGCCAAATGGGCTGGGGTGTGAGGCTAGCAGCAAAACCAGAATTACCGGCTCCGTTCGAACGCCTCCTCGCACGCAGCACGAACGTCCGCAATCTGCACGAGGTTCGAACGAAGTGACGAACGCAGCACCAACGAAGACAGTGAACTTGTGGAATGAACTTGATGACATACTTTTCCGAATTTCCCCTTCCGACCTCCGTTTCCCGCAATATCCTTAGCTAAAAAGGTAGTGCCTCCAATTGAGACTCATCATCGGGTTTCACATGCGAAAATGCAATGCCTACACCTGCATCAGCAGAATTTTGGAATGAATCTGAGGGTCCAGACCCACATCAGTATCAATCTGGGGGCGAGGCCCATGTCAGTAGCAGTTGGGGCCGAGGCCCACTTCAGCAATCAGTTTTGGGGATGAGTCCCGAGGGTCGAGGCCCACATCAGCATCAATCTGAGGGCGAGGCCCATGTCAGTAGCAGTTGGGGCCGAGGCCCACTTCAACATCAGTTTTGGGGATGAGTCCCAGGGTCGAGGCCCACATTACATCAGATCAGTTCTGCCGAGAATGGCACTCCGAGAATGGAGATATAGTCCGGGAATGGACAGCTCGGGAATGAGCACGCCGAGGATGGCACTCCGAGAATGGAGATATAGTCCGGGAATTGGCAGTTCAAGAATGAACAAGTCGGAAATGACACTCCGAGAATGGAGATATGGTCCGGGAATGGACAGTTCAAGAATGAACAAGCCGAGAATGGCACTCCAAGAATGGAAGCACGGTTCAGGAATGAACCACCTTACAGTAACGGTTCGGGAATGAACCACCTCACGATAACAGTTCAGGAATGAACAACTTACAGTAACAGTTCGGGAATAAAGCTCAAGGGGAAGAAAGCCTCATGTCAGTATAGTTTGAGAACAAAGCTCAAGGGGAGAAAGCCTCATGTCAGTATAGTTTGAGAACAAAGCTCAAGGGGAAGAAAGCCTCATCATGTCATAGTTTGAGAACAAAGCTCAAGGGGAAGAAAGCCTCATATCAGTATAGTTTGAGAACAAAGCTCAAGAGGAATAAAGCCTCATCTCAACAGTTCGAGAATAAAGCTCGGGAGGAATAAAGCCTCATCTCAACAGTTCGAGAATAAAGCTCGGGAGGAAGAAAGCCTCATGTCAGTACAGTTCGGGAATAAAGCCCACACTCAATACAGTTCAGGAAGAAAGCCTACATTCAGATCAGTTCAGGAAGAAAGCCTACATTCAGATCAGTTCAGGAAGAAAGCCCGCATTCAATACAGTTCAAGAACAAAGCCACACAGTCAGCTCAGATCAAAGAACAAAGCTCAAGGGGAAGAAAGCCTCATGTCAGTATAGTTTGAGAACAAAGCTCAAGGGGAAGAAAGCCTCATGTCAGTATAGTTTGAGAATAAAGCTCAAGGGGAAGAAAGCCTCATATCAGTATAGTTTGAGAACAAAGCTCAAGGGGAAGAAAGCCTCATATCAGTATAGTTTGAGAACAAAGCTCAAGAGGAATAAAGCCTCATCTCAACAGTTCGAGAATAAAGCTCAGGAGGAATAAAGCCTCATCTCAACACAGTTCGAGAATGAACAAGCCGGGAATGGCAATCCAAGAACGGAGCAGAGTTCAAGAATGAACAAGCCGAGAATGACACTCCAAGAATGGAAGCACGGTTCGGGAATGGACCAGCTTACATAGTAACAGTTCGGGAATGGACACCTTACGGTAACGGTTCGGGAATGGACCACATCACAACACGGTTCGGGAATGAACCAGGGGTCGCAGCACCTCACCACCCAAATCAACTCAATACATGGTAAGTCAAGTGGCAGCTGGCGAGCCAGGTAAGTAGAAATGCATTGTATAACTTTGATAGGATTGTCACTGTTGCACATTACACAAGTCCCATCAAAGTGGGGGCGACTGTAGGCACTGCATTTTTACACATAAGTCCCTATGATGAGTCTCATTTTGGAGACACTACCTTTTAAGTCACAGAGGTCACGGGAAACGGACATCGGAAGGGGAAATTCAGAATAAACAAGGTTCACTGTTTTCGTTGGTGCTGCGTTCGTTACTTCGTTCGAACGTCAGGCAGATTGCGGACGTTCGTGCCACGTTCGATGAGGCGTTCGAACGGTGTCGATAATTCTGGTTTTGCTGCTAGCCTCACATTAAGCCCAATTCGCCCAAACCTTGGCCCACACGCCCAAGCCCACTTAAAACACATATTTAACACATGGTGAAATCAAAACAAATCTAAAAATCATATACCAAATTAAATAAAATACTTACACAAATTAAAGAAATTGCATGCCTAATTAAAATCAACCAACAAACTAAATGCCTAATCTAAACCAATCAAATATAATCATACCAAGTTAAAATCAATCCACCAATATATTATTCCCAAACTTAAAATATTGTATGCCTAATAAACATAAACTAAATATTCAACCTTCCCTATCTAGCCAAGATTTGTCCCCCCTCAATCTTTGACTTCCCTTATCCAAGCCAATCAAATCCCTTTCCTTGTCAAGCCTAACCCTTTGCCTATAAAAAAAACCATTCACCAACCTTCTCAACCCTAGCTAGCTCATAGACACAACTCTCCCTCACTCTCAATAACAAGAAGATCACAAACCAAAGAACCCTCATCGCCTTGACCAAAACACATCCCGAACAGCCCCCCTCACCTCACCGAAAAACACATCCCAAGCAGCCCTAAACACACACATAAAACAGCCCCCGAACCACACCATAACACCACCGAAAATAACACCCAAAACAGTAGCCAAAACATCCCAAAAATAGTAACTAAAATACAGCAGCAAAACGGTAGTAGCGGCGGCAAATCGGAGTCAAAACAGCAGCAAAAGACGGAGGACGACGACCCAAAACAGTAAGACAACGAACGAGAGCAGTGAACCGGTGAACCGGAAGAGTTACGGAGCTTTACCCCTTCCGATCTTCGTGAAACGCGAGTCCGAGAGACGACTTAAAAGGTTAGACCTGAGGGCACTTTTTCATTAGTTTCTATCTGTTTCTTTTGTTATTGAATTTTATTCGCATGAGAGTCGTTTATGGATGCATGTTGTGGTTTGAATGAAATGGAAGAGTGTCGTCTCTTGTGGTATATAGGATGGAAACTCAGACGTAAATTCCGTAGCCGAATCCGAATGGACGGTAGTGCGGTCTGTACTTGGGATACAACTCCACGTATCACTTGAGTAAACGGCGCATATTTCGCTTTATGTTGTTTTGATTATTCGCACTTTATTGTTCCGTCTCTTAAATTCTGCATGTTGCTTATTTATGCATGACTCAATCGAGCGCATGGGCTTAGTAAGTGGAATGAAAGATCCCCTATGGGGAGGGGTTAAAGCCCTTTACCACAATGCTTTGCCGCGCCGGTTGATGTGTGTTCGGTTGGATGCAAGGCACGTTCAATCAGACATACTTAGAATAATATGATTGTCTTTATGTTTGTATGCATAATGTGATGTGACGCGCATGGGCTTAGTATGTTGGTCTAAATGTCATCTCTTTGAGAGATCAAGAGCCCCAAAGGCCACCTTTACGGCAGTACTTCGCCGTGCCCCTTTATTTTGTTGTTTATGTATTGCGTCCCATTTCATGCATCAGGGCTGTTCCCGTTCGAACGCGTTTACGAACGCAACTCGAACGCGCATGCATTTTTGCCTTATCATGCATCAGGTCTCATTTCCGTTCGAACGCGTTTACGAACGCCATACGAACGCGAGCATTCTGTTTCATTTACGTTCGAACGCGTTATCAAACGCCATACGAACGCGAGCATTCTGTTTCATTTCCGTTCGAACGCGTTTACGAACGCTACACGAACGCGAACCTTCTGTTTACCGTTCGAACGCGTTTACGAACGCTACACGAACGCGCACACACTGAACTGAGTCTGTCTTATCATATTCACGCATAATTGCCTCTTGGTTGATCTTTCTTGTGTTATATAGCCAACCGTATTATTTGTATTCTTGCATTTATCCATTCTATGTGTTCTTGGGATTGTATTCAAGCATGATTAGGCTGTTAGCAGGTTATTTGGTTAATAGGCTCATGAGATAGTACTCAAGCATGATTAGGTTGTTCTTAATTTTCCCTATCATAGGATTGAAATATGTTCATGAGATTGTCATGTGATGTTGCATGTTGTGATGAACTTGTTGATGTATGCATATGAATCTAGAAGCATGATATTTTTGGAAATAAATGTTATTTAAGCCTGGTTAAATTATTACATAAATCCTTTTATTACAAGTGACATAAGTAAGGGACCATTCCGAACCCAACGGTTTGAGGTCTTCCCTTGCGAGGGGTGAGTGCGGCCTTAAATCTTTGTCCCGGTTCACACCGGGTGGCGACTCCATATTATTTAGTACTTCCCAACTAGTGCCGCGAGCCTAGAAACGGCGTCGCCCAGGTCCTGTTGTCCACAACAACCTCCTATTACACTTGCATAAGTATCCAATACTTAAACATATGGGATTTATGTTGTTATGCTTCCATAACACGCACATGTGTAATACTAGTCTATTCCGTATTATCAATGTCCAGTCTCGATAATACTACGACTAGGGATATTTAATGATTAAACCTTAGTGGATTAATATTGTCTCATATCTTATTAATCTGGTACTAATCATATGGACTTCTATCATTTATATATCTCGGTAATCTAATTACAAATGATAAAAGAGCAGTTTCCTTTGTCACACAGTTAATTTGTACAACGACACCATGTTCTATACAAATAGTGATGCTATGGGTCATAATTGTCCAACAGTATGGAGGTAATGACAATCCTTCTATTTCGTATGGAGGAGATGACAATCCTATATCATTTAGAAGATATGCCAATTCTTTTATGTCTTATGGAGAATAATACAATCCATTCATGTCATATGAGGGAGATGACAATCCTTCCACATAGTCTAGAGTTGAAGGCAGTCCATATATGTCATATGGAGAATATGACTATCCTCTCATATCGTTTGGAGAAGATGACAATGTTCCATGTACTATGGAGTTGATGGTCATCCACCTTATTATATGAAGAATTTGGCAATCCTCTCATGTTGTCTAGAGGAGATGAAAACCCTTTCATATAGTCTGGAATAAATGACCGTCCATCCATATCGTATAGGAATTATGGCTATCTTTCCACGATATTGGGAGTTGATGGCAATCCTTCCACGTAGTATGAGTCCGTGGATCCTTTATATAGCCTCATATCAGCTCAGTTTTTTCTGACTGGAAGTCTGCACCAGGTCGGTTGGAGAGATGTGTTGGCTTCTTTGGCGATTCAGCGGACGGTTGCCTGATGGTGAATTGTTGAATGCTTCTAAGAGATTGAATTGAATGGCAGGATTGTTGGGGTGATTAGTAGCCTCGCGCCTTTGGGAGGTTGAAGAAATCTACTCCAATTGCTTCTAGAGATTAGTATTGGAGTTTTGCATGGCTAACATTTGCTTGATGCTTGAAGCCATGAGTATCTATGTTTGTAAGGACCGTATATTAAGAGATCTTCACTTGCTATAAATCGCTAAGGCCCTACGGTGGGCGCCAATTTTTGCCTGAGGTCCACAATCGAGATTTTATAGTATGTGGCACTAGCGATCCTGCAAAACGAAGGTAGGGTGAGCATGGAGCCTCAACCCACCAGTGTGGTGGGCGCCGTAGGCGCTCTGACGCTCAAATCAGTAGTGAAGACAAGCGATAAATAGTTGAAGAGGAAGGTCTGAAGTTACCTTGACCTCCGTGGACTGCCGTGAGGGTGGTGGTCCAGTGTATAAAGGGTGAAGAGTGTTGAGAGCTTAAGATTAAAATGTTTAAGCTTCCCTATGTACGCTGAGTTATATGTCTATTTATAGGCAATAGACATTACTTTTTTAGTTGGCACAGTAGTTGTATTTATGGAAGTGTGACCCATAACATGCTAAAATATTTGACTTTCGGTGATTGAGCATCTTTGCATGTGGAAATGCATGTGCTTTGTCTAAAGAAAAAAAAGGATGTAGTAGGTGTAGATTTAATGGAGTTTGTCTGGATTGCCTGTTAGATCGGGCCTGAGAGGGGGTTCGGGTTTTTGCCCCAAATTTGGCATTTGATTCTGTTTGAAGGGATTTGGGCTTTATATATCATTGGACCAGGGCGAAAAGATGATTATACCCTTGGTCCAAATTTGGCATGCACATCGGTTAAATATTTTTCACATCTGATAAATAGCTCAAACTGAAAGAATTAAATAATTAACATCTAACTGTTTTCCATATGATTGGTCATGATATATAAAGAAATAAGTGTACTGACATATTCTACCCATTAGAGGATAGAGGTACAATAAGGTCGCACAAATGTCTAATATGAAATGGTCTTCTTATATTTTGTGGGTCTTAATACTTGTTTGGAATATAACTGGAAAAATGAAAGGAATAGAATTTTTTACCAATTATAATTATTTATGTATGTAAATTAATACCTCATCATCAGGTATATTAAGTAAAACCATTATAGCCATAGTTTTTGGTTGTCCACGCAATGTTCACTTTCTAATGCAAGGATAAACATGATCGCCTTTGAGGATAAACATGATCGCCTTTGATGGCATATTCTTAAGTCACAATTCCAATGGTTTCAAAATGGTTTCAGATATCCACGCCTTTATATATACAATTCCATTAGAAAACTCAAACATAATTTAACTTAATATAAAAATAGAATGCATAGTTAATTTACTTGAAATTCGTTCCACTTTGAATTTATTGGCTTTATTAACTACAATTTTATTTGCTTGGTCACAAATAATATCCCATGTCAATGTACCATATGTAATATTATTGAAAAAATTTAGATCTTCCACTGCATTCATAAGTTCTATTTGTACCCATCTCTCATCAGATTCCACAAAAAAAAACTCGATCAGCAAAATAATACAAAGATATCTTCAGTGCATCAGAGTATGAAATCGCTATGAAATCAAACTGAAGAAACTTTGTGTCTAGCTCATTGAGTCTTTCATACATTACATCAACCAAATAGTTATCATGTATGTCAAACATATCACAATCTATCATAACAGAAGACCCACTTCGAAGACCCGTGACTAGACACCATTCCCGAGTACACAGCCTTATTAATTTTCCGCAGATGCGAGACCATAATTGAGACCCCATCTTACTTTCCATTTGCACATTTAGTTTAAGAAAAATATTACGCATTATCATCATTTGAAATCCATATCAATCTCCAAGAAATACCCAAATATTAATTTCTTAAACCCTTCTAGTTGTGGAGTAGTCAATTTTATTTTTACTACTTCCACAATTGTGACTACTTTTCTCTATACATATAAGCAACATAAAAATTAAATCATTAATCCAAATAAATGAATGTCAATCAAGTTGTCACAAGAGAACCTGTATGGACGCACAGATTGTTGAGCATCATGTCTGCCTTGGCGCTCAACTTCTCACACAGGCGTTCGCACAGACGGCCAACACATCGTGCTGGCGCCTAAGTGGACACCCCATTCATCGCACAAGTGCTCGCGCGGAAGCCCTAAGCATTGCTCAAGCGCCCGCGGGGACACCCATATATGTTGGTAGGCGTTCGTGCGGACACTTACACAAATTAGTTAGCGTCCGTGCGAGCACCCATTATAGTAAAATATTATCATGCATTTTTACAAATATTTGGTGGGTTAATATTACCAACACCATATTAACTAAAGATCTTTATATTTAATGTCAAATCTAGTAA